>JASAMV010002234.1:0-68152 GCA_030248065.1 Rhynchonema sp. JSB1_4
TTAGTTCTTACAGCTATACACTCTAACACACCACTTTGAGTTTGTCCCGTCCATACTTACTGTGTGTGTGGTGTACTCACGGGTTCCACTCGCGTCACTGTAAGGAGCACTGATGAAGAGGGCCAACTGCAGTTTATCCAAAATATCCAGGTGCAAACCGACGCAGTGCCTGACCGAGCGGACGAGCGTTACAGCTACATCAATTGTGAGATTGATATCAACCGAAAACCTGACTTCTACATTTACTCGACGATTATCCCCAGTTTTGTGATCACGTTGGCCGCCATCATGGGACTCTTTCTGCCATTTGACGCACTCGGACGACGACGGGTGAGGAACCCAAATTTTAGAAATGGAATTTTGAAAGCAAATTTGAAAGAAAACTGCAATTTCAGCAAAAATCGCGAGTCGGCGAGGCAGCATTTCTGGCGCTGCTAATGTTGCAGCTGCGTGTGATGAACCAACTGCCACAGTCAAACACCGGAGTGCCAATATTGAGTGGGTGTTCATTGTATACCATCAAAAATTACTTGATTGTTTTGTCAAGCAACCAAAACATATTTTGACGATTTTCTTACAGTTATACTTCTGTACCTGTATGAACTGGTGGGAAGCATGTTCAAACGAGACACATTTTACATAAAAGTGCTCCTATCCAATGAATCACATCTTGGGCTGATTTACCGTAATGGTCACTGCAACCAGAGTGTAGTGCCGAATAGGCGAAGCACATTGCAATATGTATGTAGATGACAAACGATGGCAATCAGATTAATAATTTCGTGAGAATGACTGCACCTATAATTTGCGAGCACCCAAATTGCAGCCTGGTACTCGCTGTGTCTGATGGTGCTGATCATCATTGGCGTAATGGTCGGCGAGTTCCTCCTCATCCTCGAACAACCGCCACGTCGCATTCTCTGGCCACGGGCGCGCACGTTCTTCATCGAGAAACTGTCACCGTGGATGCCGTTCGTGGTCAAGCCGAAACCAAACAAACAATCGGTCAGTGGAATTGCGTTTGTGCATTATTGTCAAGTCAGTAGACCACACAGACAAGGAATGCATGGACACCTTCGTAGGCAATGTCAAGGCCAGCATCAAAAGCTTGATGATCGAATAGGAATAATCAGTCGGATCAGTCTATACCTAAACCGATTGATGCGTGCTTTTGGTTCCGGTTTGGAACACTTTGCCACCAGCTCCAAACAAACCACAATTATTAGGTCCATTTTCTGTTTCAGACGACGCTGTCGAGCTATCTGTGTTTCCTGCGCAAAAAGTGGAACGCAGAAAAAGCCAAACGCGAAAAAGAGGAGAAGCAGGCCGAAGCAAAACAGACGGAAGACGACAAAAAGCAGCTGGTCATCGATAAAAAGTCGGATCCGCTGGAAATCACGGTTGTACCAAATGGAGTGGTCACCACCACGAAGGACACGGCACTCAACAAACACAATGAC
This sequence comes from Rhynchonema sp. JSB1_4, assembly GCA_030248065.1. Lineage (NCBI taxonomy): Eukaryota > Metazoa > Nematoda > Chromadorea > Monhysterida > Xyalidae > Rhynchonema > Rhynchonema sp. JSB1_4. Next base: position 1,461 of record JASAMV010002234.1, read on the forward strand.
GCGAATGGCAAACAGAAAAGTGAAACATCAGCCAGCCAAGGCGTACAACTGCTGAACATCCGCATTCGACCGGACAATGAATTCAAGGACGATCCTTCGCCGACGCAGTCGCCGTCGGGTGAAAGTAAACTGAAATCTGAGAAAAACGACGACAAATCAGCAAACAGTGACACTAAAACACCGACAAAGTTGCCAGATTTGATGTCACAGTTGCACGAGAGTATGGCCAACTGGGACACGGTAGTCGAGCACGTGCTGGCAATGGGCGTGGGCGAAACACAAAAAGCCGAGTGGACGCACATGATTGCACTGGTCGAGCGATTGTGTCTCATTTTATTCGCATCCACGTTGTTCATTCTGACTGCAATGCTCTATTGGCATCATTGGTACTAGTGCCTGTCCTTGCAGGGTGATACTCCATGTTGGGGTGACCGACACGTTATGTTTATATTGTAGCGTGTATGTGGCATAATCGGAGATTTTTCTGAAGATAGAACAAAGGCTTATGTTGTCAACCACCTTTAGTTGATGCTGAATGAGAAACGAATGGCACCAATCAGTGTGTGTGTGTGTGCGTGTGTGTGCGTGTGTGTGTGTGTGTGTGTGTGTGTGTGTGTGTGTGTGTGTGTGTGTGTGTGTGTGTGTGTGTGTGTGTGTGTGTGTGTGTGTGTGTGTGTGTGTGTGTGTGTGTGTGTGTGTGTGTGTGTGTGTGTGTGTGTGTGTGTGTGTGTGTGTGTGTGTGTGTGTGTGTGTGTGTGTGTGTGTGTGTGTGTGTGTGTGTGTGTGTGTGTGTGTGTGTGTGTGTGTGTGACTGCAATACAAAGTTTTTACATACAGGATAATAATTCCACTTGCGGCAACAAAGTGACATCCACTCGATCCGTTTTATTGGATCCTTTCACTTGACTCCTCAGTCACTGTCAAAGTGTCATCTGATTAGATGTTTTGCACCACTCCTGGCAATGAAACATGTCACGCACAGCAAGCACGCCGGACCTGCCTTGGTGACCGGTCTGCAGTCCAGCGACAAAATAAATTGTGTCCGCGCATATGTACACAAAGACGCTGGAAATAAATATTTTGGAGGAAATGACAAATCTACTAGTAGACCGAACGGGAAGTGCGTTACCGGTCATTGTGACTAATTATTGCCTCATGCATTATGCACTTGAAGTCGATTTGAAGATTTTGTGCCTGGCGACAGTTGGTTACAAATCATCCAGATTTTTTCTACTTCATTACTGTTTGAATTGATTGTGCATGTTTGTTGTCGAATACAAATCAGATTGTCCAAAAATTCCAGCTGCTTCTGATCTTTTATCGTGGGAATTGAAAGCATACGACGGCAATGTGACAACAAGCTATTATAGATCTTTTTCAAACGCAAAGCGTAACTCGTAAAGCCCATAAAGCAAGAGGTCCCCCAATATATCACTATTCATTCCCTGATTCGCTTGCGATACCCAGACGGAACCCCAAGTACAACGTCAGAGCGCCTCATGTTTTCAGAGGACTCAGGATGATGACTTTGAGCTACTGTATATGTACATTATCAACACTGTAGTCAAAGTGCATTATTCTAAAACATTTAAACTCTGCTCCTTCAAAGGAAAACCGCGAAGTTTCGTTGCGTGGCATCACACAAAGAATCTGAATAGTGCTTTGCGTGCCAACCTTCATATTTGTTCGTAAGACCATATTTTTATTCGACTACCCATGTACATAAATAAGTCTCGTGTATCATACGCTTGTCAGTTCTGATATAAAATACAGCTTTTCCGGTTGACAAAAAAACTGGCCAATTCATCTTATTGTCATGCGCAACCGCGTAACGTCGGTGCTAAGTTTTTTCGAATAAGGCGACACCTTAGCACACCATTGGGTCCACTGTCAAGTGGTCACCGCAGTAATGCTTGGGCAGTTCTTGAAGCACAAAACAACAAATGGCCAAAATGAGCAAGTACAGTTATGGCTTGCAAGTTTTCGGGCATCGTTGATACTGCAACCATGATGTTCTTTTGTGGCTGGGTGTTTATCGCATATTTTAACTTAGCAGCAAACATTTGGTTTGAGGTTTTAGAAATACCGTAAACAACCATCTGCACTTACGGGTATTTTTGAACACTTGCGTCTTTTTTCCGGTACCAAAAAATGGGGCACAGTAGCACTCAATGAACCAAATGCATAGATTTGTGTTTTGCAATCTCTGTCGTACAACTTTTTTTGTTCCCAGATGTCTTCTGGACGCGCCGCGCCTTTGGTCGGTAATGTGTTTTTGCATAGTTCCTGTGCTTTGCGTATCAGGGTGGGAATTGCAATCATGCAACTGGAATGCATATGTACTTCGAAGTAATCTGACTTTGGGTTCCTTGCTGTACACCCCTGTGCAGTTGAATTTACAGTGTGCTCGCTTTATGGTGATCCTCTATACAATGAATCCCTTCACACGATGAACCACATTTGTGTCAAGTGTGCAACTCCATACGGTGAATATCCTTGTGACCGAAAATGTCGTGTCCCGCCGGACTACGTCATTATAAGGAGGGTAGACTGCACATTAGGTGCCTCGGGGGGTTCAAAATCGGAATTTCCGTCGGATAATGTAATGCGGTAATGAACGAACGCCGAACGTCCACATCGATAACTAAGTAAGTCTATGTTGTATGTAAATTACTGCCCCAAATTGAGCTCCCAAAAATGTAAGTGCTCTAATGTGACGTATTCTGTATACATTGCACCGCATGAGGGCTAACCTCAATGAAGTTTGGGAAGGTACAACTTTTTATTTATTTTCGGTTGTGCTAAAGGTCTCCGGGAAAACACTCTAAATTTGTTTACATGTATACCTTGCTTGAACAGCGACGGACCGCTACGTAGCATGCAGTGGCCTGAACAAGCAATTCCAGGTTTCTGTGCCTCCGGTACAATGTACGTATGAACTTGTTGCTTTCAGTCAGCAAATGAAAAACGGTCACGGAGGCAGTTTAGTAACTATCAAATTAAACCACCGGTTTCGCCCCGCCTTTTGGAGTTAGCTATTCAAGCGTTGATAATCTGACATGAGAATCGTCAGTGTGGAAACTCTTTCAGATACGCTACGTGCATAAACCTCCAATTTTTCACTAAATTAAAATAGCGTCAAGATAACCCAATCGAAAGGGTATGAATTGATTCCGCATGTCTGGCAGCAAGACGAGTATAATTGCGAGCGTCATGCAAACTCACCCCCGAACAACGCGGATGGCTGAATATCTGTTGCTTTGAACGTTAGTTGGCTTGTTCGTTTGGTGAAATTTCGTGCTTTTTTGCTTTCGTTTTGGTCTTGTGTGCGTTGGAACGCTGAGAAAGGTTCCATTTGTTTCGCTGCAAGAACATTGTACAAGTACAACATGATAGAATTATTTTACAGAGTAAGAGATGGAAGTTCCTATGTATGTATTTTTTTATCTGAACGTGTGATCAATGTTGCGAGATGCTTCGAAGCACTTGCCATACTGTATTGAAACTGAGAGTGTTGTAGGTTACCTGGTATGGAGCTTCACAAGTCCCACAGCTTTAGCAGTGAAACAGCTCTTCGAGCACAGAAAGCAGGTGCAAAGCAAGGGCCTTGCAACATTAATTCATATTTGTGACCAGAGAACAGATCTCATCTGTCCTTGCTGTATAATCGCAGTAAAGTGTTGTATTGTGCTGCTTTGAAATCTCTCAGATCACCCCGTCTACTAAATCTACCTCAGGGTTGGATAAAAAATTTTTTTATTATCGACCTTTTTTTAAAAAAACTCTAAATTTTTTTAAAAATCACTTTTTTTTATTCCGGACCCCCAAAAAATTTGGTTTCTTGAAGAATGAAATTTCTGAAATCAGGTTACTTTAGGTACATATGTTTTGAGGGACACTAAAGAGAACTTTTCCACTGACTTGCATGTTTACATCGACCACCTGCGATCTAACCCCTTTGGTCATGACTTTGACAACCTCGAAGGTAACTCTGTGGGTATATATGACAAAGGGAACACCAACCTTCTGATTGTGAATTTGGGGATAAATTTGAAGAGAGATAGGGACTTACACCATACTCATCTTGTGTCACAAAAGCAACAAATGATAAATCCACACAACTTCAAACAGGCGAGCAACGTGGAGCAGGGTTGGAAAAAAAAATTTTTTTTAAACAAGTTTTTCTTTTTTTTCTAAAGCCATAATCGGGGAAATTTTACCAAATTTGCCTAAAAAACGCGCAAAATCGCGAAAAAATGCAACTTTAATTGACAAGTCACTTTTACTCTTGCATCACTTATGAAGGGTGTTTACGTCATTTCGATGCGATCCAACAGTCTGTGCTTGTTATGGACCTATGATTGCTGCTCTGTGGTATCAGACACAACGGTTTGTGGTCGAATAAGCAAGATTCACTCATAAACCATACAGAATTGAAAATATAAGCTGCAGAAATATTTGTCGGGTCGCTGAATCAGTCGTATATGACCGACCCGATGGGGTATGACATCAAAGTACCATGTAAGTACATGCATACTGTGTCTCATGTATCACGGGGAGGTATAATAACATCATTTGGGGCATCTTAGATACCAAATACATGCCCCAAAAGTGATTTTGTGAAGAACATTTTTCGACCCTTGAGAAAAAATGACAAAAAATAACCCCCAAAAAGGCCATTTTTGGACGTTTTAGAACATTTTGTTCCCCCGAAAAATTTTAAAAAAAATTTTTTTTTTAAAAAAAATTTTTTTGCCCAACCCTGACGTGGAGTCTGTCGATAGCTTACGACACGCTCAATAACTGTACAGTGTACGGTATGGAGTGTCCTATATTGTACATGCAGCAACTGTTGGGATGTCTGGGAACTGTATGAGTCCATTATAACACCATTTCAGACTAAAATATAGCGCCGCAAGCGATTTTTTGAGAATGATGAGCAATAAAACGCATGAAAACATGCCTTCTTGCCTTTAAAATGTGAGAAAATAACGAAAAAAGTGAAAAAATAAAAAAAAGTGGACTTGCTTTTTAAAATTTTAAAATAAAAAAGTGGCCAACTTTTTTTAAAAAAAATTTTTTTACAAAAATTTTTTTACTTATTTTTTTAATCCAACCCTGATCTACTTACATGTACAGTACTGTACTTAAAGTGTGTATTACCTGCTTTTCTTGTGCTGTCGCTTTACGTTTTATCTATTGGTCCATCATTTGTGCGGCCATGAAATAGGAGCAACAAACTCTGTGGTAGGCTTGCTAGGACTAGAGCTGGAGCCCACTAACAAAACTACACAACGAACTACATATGTACGGAAACGTAAGGATATAAACTCTTTACCTTTTATTCAAAAATTGAAGTTTAGTATGGCGTAATTGTTTTCAAAAAGCACCAGGTGGTAGTAAGTAATCCGGTGTAGTCGTTGTTAGCTTCAATGGAAATTTGACCCAGAAACTTGGTTTCATGGCATTTTGTGTTTTGACTGTTCATGAGACCCGGGTATACAAGATCATGATCCCTTTTTAAGCTGGTATTCTGTTTTCTGGTATTGAACAGTTTGGACATTATGTGCCCGTCAACACTGCAAATAGCCAGCCAGCAGTATACCATGCGATGCGTTGATGCAATGTGACTTACTGTATATGATTGGGGTTTGCTCGTGCTGGGTCGAAATGTTTTCCGGCTGACCTCATCTGGAGCCGCCGCAGGTGCCCTTTGGTGATGCTCTGTCATCCAGAATAATCAGTCCGGCATCCATGTCCATGTTAAAGGTCTATTTATACTTCTGACTTCCGGGAAGTAGAAGTCAAAATCCGGAGAAGTCACTACCACGCAGAAGTGCCCGGCAAGGCAGTGATTGCTTGTAGCGATTGCCTGTTCCGCACTGTCCATTGACTGCTGCCTGCCGTCTACTGTTCTTGCTCTGGTTATGAGCAACTGACTGCGACCAGACGCACACAAACACCACCACAAAGTATAAACCGACCTTAACAGCACTCTTGTTGCTTTTTCAAGATTGATGTTCTTCATTTTCGTTCTGGAAGTTGACGATAGTAACGTACATTAGTATATATAGTACCTACGTATCATGAACTGATTCGCTTCATTTTTCATCACAATGGCAAATACTGTACCAAAGTTATATTGCACAAACCTCAGTATCAAGTTATAGCGCCCGAGGTGTTACTGCACCATCTTTGTAGCGAGAGTTCAGCACCGTTGACGAATTCGTGTCATACTATGAGAATAACAACAGCTGATTGCGAAACGGTTTGCAGCTCTCTGATAGTATTTATTCGTTTCCATGTTCACATTCGATTGAAAAGAATTCTTTGCGTACATATACCACTGGTTAGGTTGGTCCGGTTTTGATTCAAAATTCGGGTTAGCCATTTTGTAATCATACCGTGACGTGACTATCCAGAGCACGCGCAAGCAGATAAGGTTTATTTATGTTGGCGTGACTTCGTTAAGGTCCATCATACAATCTGATCAGTTCAACATGCTAATCTGTTAATGCCATTGTCGGAAAATATATGTACGTCATTGTCATTATGCACAGCCAAAAAAGTCTCATTTCAGTTCGACCTCCGTGTGGATTAACCGGAAATTTTCACCGCCACCAACCTTCATTTCTGTTTTTTTGGAAAAACTAAAAAAGGTTACGTCCTTAAAAATGATGTCCTTAAAGCGACTGGTGTCCTCTGAACTTCATATGACCGGCGGTGCACTGCAACAGTAAGTTTGTGAGTCGTACGGAGAGTTACTGTGTTGATAAGACGTTAAGTGACCCTTAAATGGCACTCCGAGCAATTTTATGCGTGGCTGTGCTGTTTAATTAAGACTCGACTTTGCACTGATGGTTCATGAAGATTGTGATGCTCGCGCGTTTAATCAGTCTGTCAACAGGCAGAAAAAGTAAAGGCAGCTTCCGCGTTCGCACACAAAAAAACATCTTTTTCGCGAAGCTCGTATATTCACATGTTCGATGTGGTTTTCTCAACCACATTTAAAGTTAAGTGTGTCATTTTTCGGCACTCTTGGTGGCGAAATGAATCTTTCCTAATTTTTCAAACATGAATCTCGGCACTATTCGCAGAATGTAAGTTGCATTTTTTTGGCAAATCGTTTTTCTTTGATTGCTGTTTTGGTTAGGTTATATGTATATGTGATGGTTTGGCACACATTCCAATCCATGTATTATACATACCACATAGGTCGGCTCTCTGCTCGAAACTGAACTTCGAAGGCAATGTCTTCGCAGGAATGCGGTGCGCAATGCATGCCTTTCATGCGTGTTAGCGGTCGCGCAAGCTTCAAAGACAAGCAAAACAAGACACACTCTAAGTACCACACGACGACGCAAGACGAACCAGTGATTATAAAACAAAATGAGGTTTTTCGAAAACGACGCTTGTTTGCATCCTGTTTACCACTCGGTTTTATCCGTTTTTTTGTGTGCCAGTTGCTTTGCACTATGAAGGCCACCAAACAGATGTATAGGTACATGGTTCTGTGGGGCTTAAACCAAAGCAGGGAGCCCGAGGACCTGATCAGTTTCCACTTGTTAAAATTCGTTCAGTATTCGAAGAACGAACCGAGTATGATCGAAGAAAATGGACCGAGCTGCCCATTTCTGAGCGAAAAAAATAATCGAAATTAACTTTTGTGTGCACTCAGTAATGATACCGTAGACATGTACCATGTAGTACCTTTAAACAGTGGAGAGCGAAAAGCAGCTTGGATTAAGTATAGCTGGCGCCAAATGACTTAGATGATATTCCATCCAACAAACAGCGCGACCGGCTTTTCGGAGAATGAAGCATCACGGTCGGAGTAGCACGAAACGACCAACATTCTTAATTCCCCTTCGTCACGGTTGACATTTGACGTGTCACGTCATCCAACGCCTGTTCTATTTTGTTAATATCAAAAAACAGTCTAAATGGGTTTTCTCGCTTCGCAAAAGTAATATCATAGCGTCGCGTCGAACTTGCGACACCGCGCGAAGGAATGACGCATCATATTCGAATTTTCGAATCCAAAGTGGCGCTCGGCACTAACATCGGTGGCGGCGTCAGACAAAAGAAGAGCTTCGTTCCAAGATTTCTCAGGTCGGACAGAAAATCCGAGTTTGAAGTCGAATGTGCGCTCTGCATTTCAAACAAAACCATAGTCGACGTGGGGTTGACCATTCGTTCGATAAATTCTCGAAGCTCAAAATCGAAATCTAACCCAATTATTTTGCAGGACTGATGGAAACATGCGGCTACCGTTTATGGACGGACCACAGAAGGCGGAAGATAAGGCGGTGGGTTCAGCGGGCTCTGATGTCGTAGTTTAGCAGATTTTAAACAACCTCACAAACAACAATGTTATTGTTTAATTAGTTGCAGCTGCCCTGGTGGCGATGGCTGTGGAAACGCGTCGGTGTGCACGCGGCACTCATGCTCGGTGTTGTGTTCTACATTGTCAGTGGTGCGCTGATGTTTCAATACGTCGAAAGCGCCCAGACACAGGAGGAAGAGACGCAGGCCGGTGTTAAGGTTAGGAATGAGGTTCTGAGTCAACAAATACAAAATATTGACAAAATACTATCTTTATCACAAACGATCAGGGCCTAGGTACAGGCCAAAACTCTTTATCACCAACGAATGATTCAAGACAGTTTGATCTCATTGTTCAGGAACTGCTCGACAAAATCCGCATCAACTTGCCACAGAATATCAGCGAAGACTTGGAACAACGATTCCGTGACATTTTGATCGAGCTCGAACACAAGAATGGCGCTGCCGGTGACAATCTGACGGAAACTGTAAGTGATCTTAAAATTTTTGAAAAATGTAATCGTTTCAAATTCAATTGGAAAAGGCATGGCGTAGCAAACGCACCGACGAAGGCATGTATTCGTGGACAAGTCTGCCTGCAGCTGTGCTCTTTGCATTCACGGCTGTCAGCACAATTGGTTCGTCCAAATATTTTTCACTCAACTAAACGATGTTTTACTGTCCATTGTATGTGCAGGTTACGGTCATATCTACCCGGTCACACGCACCGGTCGTATCCTGTGCATCTTCTACACAATGTGCGGCATACCGTTGTTCATGATCGCGGTCGCAGATGTCGGCAAATTTCTGTGGGAAGGTTGGTGTGTGTATTCTTACGGAGGAGTCTGGTGTTGTGCCCTGGCTGATTTTTATGAGCAAATATCGATGGCTTTCGTATTAGAAGGTAGTCACCGTTGAACCTGAACTTGTGCAGGAGTACGATGGGTGTTTCGTGGTCGGATCAAGCACAACTCAATGGGTGAACTGCCACTCGCGCTGGCCATGGTCATGCTGCTGATATTCTTTGGTGTGTCGAGTTGTTTATATTATTCTTAAGATTAAATAGTTAAAGTGTAATATTTATAAGACTTTGGTATGCTTTCTCAGGTGTCTACTTGGTTATCGGTGCACTCATGCTGCCGTTATGGGAGAATCTGGAGTTTGTACGAGCGTTCTACTTTTGTTTCATCAGTCTCACAACCGTCGGTTTGTATATTCAATATTGCTTTTTTATTGAGATTACATAACAGATATAGCAATTCATCTTTGCGAACGCGCAGGCTTTGGTGACATCATTCCCGAGAACCCGTATCTGATGCCGGTCGTACTTGTCTACATATTCTTCGGCCTCGCCTTGACCACGCTAGCAATTGAGGTTTGTGGAAAACACCCATGTTCAAACTAGGATCAACTATGTAAACCCCACGTTGACGATGTCAGGTATTGGCAGCAGCGATCCGCCGATTCCACTACCTCGGCTACCCGATGCGAGGCGCACGAATGGCGTCCGTTTGGGTCGGCGGAAAGTTGATGACCGTTGAACATTTGCTCAGGTGCGTATGAATGGCTCTTTTTATCAAATACAATGCTAAATTTTGTTCAAATGCCCCCGGCAAAGAGTTGTCACCATAACGAGTCAAGTCAATCGTACTGCAGAGGCATCGGTCGTGAGCTCGGCATGTCCGAGGACGAAATGAAGGAGTTCCAAAGCAGCCTCGACGGTGTGGTGGAGAACATGGCTGGCGAACTCGAGAAGACAGGAAAGATTTCGATGAACGATCGAGCGCAACTGGCTGCCGAATTGGCTGACTTCAGGTGCTGTGAGCTTGCAGTTGCGTAGTTTCAGGTTTAGGGTTGCCCAACGTAACTCTAAGGATTGATCCTTAGCCTGTCTGAGAACGGCCCAAAACACAATGCATAAGGTTATCGTTACCACCCAGCGAACCTCGCAACCATGAATTTGATAGTCAGCCATTAATGGGGTAACCAATTAGAGAACATCAGCGGTCGAAAGAAAGTGCATATGCGTGAGAAACCCGCGCACTGCAACGGCGACATTTTTGTTGAGCCCAGTCACTTTGCGTGACATGTACGCACATACATAGCACATAGACACAACAAACAGCGTTTACGCATCTTGTGTGCCTTGTCTGTCTGGCTACACTGAGCAGCGCACACGTACGCAGCAGCACAAAATACAGGACCAGTGCACCCAGCCAGCCCGCTGCGTACAACGTATGTTTTCGTCGTGGTGTGTTGGGTTATGTTTCACGCGTGAACGACTACCCTTGCGAGTCTGTCTCATAAACTTACCTGGCGGGGGAGTGTCCGTGACCACGAAGGCGGAACTCCTGGGGTGAGGCTAGTCCATTGCACTGCCGGGCTGGTTGACCTCCACCGCTGCTCCGAGTTGGGGTACGCGGACCGCGTCATTTTTGCGTAGCGGGGCTGCGTTCGCGCGGCCCTGGTCTTCTCACGAAAGGCATTTCATCTGGCCCAGCACATCTCGGCAGATGAGTAGTTTACACTAAACATATACTTGGTGATTTCATAATATCTCATTGCTTTTCTTAATATGCTGCAAAGTCCCAAAGGTCCTCAAATACTGTACATACAGTTCATTCAATAAGATTTTCAGAAAAAAGCGCAAGTTGAACGCTTTGCAAGACGACATTTCGTGTCTGAAGCGCACCTACTCCGGCGTCTACGACAATCTGCCCGAGACGTGGACGGCCGCAATGCGCTACATGCTCTACATGGACCAAGACCCTCGAGTTTATATTGATTTGGACGCTTGGAATCATCTCGATAACATTCCTCTCAATCCAGAACCTCTGCTGTGAATGTTGCCGGACAGCGTTAAAGTAGTACCATCACCATAATGTGTGCAATTTACATTTCTGATGTCAAAAACAAGTTTTGTCATTTTTTCGTGTTTCTCTAGCAGTCATGATTGATTTGATCTTCGACATTCAAATATTCTAATCAACTTTTTTATTGTTCTCGAAATATTACTTGCCTAGTTTTTCTATCAATTTGAGGAATTAAGTACAAAGCCTAAATGAGCTCAACTGGAAAACTGAAATACCCGCAGAACCATTGGCTTACGGTATACACCCTAAACAATAATCGCAGACAAATATTGCTTGACGGAAACTTGCATACACGTATACAAGGCAAAAACGAAATGAATAGGTAACAAGCGATGTAGGTGTATAATGATTCGTACAGGGGAAATGTTGTAAAAAGGAACATTACCACCACCAGACATATTGAGAATGGGAAGGCTATGCCAAATATTATATATTTTCTCACGCTTTCCGTGTAAACTTGGCTTGTTTAGTAAGGCGTTGGCGGTGGATAGCGCAGAATGCGACAGTCGATCACCGACGCGTTCCCGGGGACGGGCACCAACGCCACGTTGGCACACACGGTACGGTCGGCCAGACAGGTTTGGTCTGAAAGTATATGAAGGAGTTTCTCGATTTTTGAAAAATTGAAATTGTGGCTTATAAGACAAGGGTTATGTGCACATGTCCGGACGTCAATTGGTGTGTAAAACAAGTTCTTACAAACAACAATAAAACTTGTAAGTCACAGAATTCCCTAACTATGTACCAAAACGTACTTTTTTGGCAAATAGGTATTGGTCGCACAATGACCATATAAGAATTCATCAAATGAATCCTGATTTTCACGTTCAGTCACTCTTAACCACTGTGCTATTTGTGATTCTCACAAAACATTTTCATCTGAAAATAATCCAGCAGAGCACCCACGTTGCTGCGGGTCTGAAACATTTTGGTACTGCATGTTTTGTGTGTGATTGTGCAACGCAACGTCACTGCCCCGTCACTTTCCCTCTTTACGATTCAGGAAAAAAATTTGACCAATTCTTATAAAGTCATTGTGCGACCAATATGTATGGTCCGTCCACCAGCTCATGGCACTTTGTGTTGCTGCTGGCCGACTTGTTCCCTTCCTCCACGTTCTAATGAAAGAGAAATTGAGTTTCCGAAAAAACATTTTTTTGCTCCTAAATTGCTGTTTTTATGAAATCGACGTGTTTTATAGATTTTAATTTAATTTAATTTTAAATTTGATCGAATTCAATCGTTTTCGACACATTTTATCATTTTTTTAGTTTTTTTGCAAAATCGCTCGCACTCAATTTCTCTTTCATTAGATCGTGGAGGAAGGGACCAAACCAGCCAGCAGCAACACAAAGTGCCATGAGCTGGTGGATGGACTATACACAAGTGACGAATCATTATGCGTCTAAAGACCAAGATTACCGGAAGATTATTACCGAGATCACCAAAATTTTGGGTGTTTGGGAGCCAAAAAGTCGAAAATGTCCTGTTCTTAGATTTTCTAATTGAAAAGCAAAGTTGGCGGTTCTGAAAAAAAAACAAACTTTTTTAAAAAACAAGGAATTTTTTAAACATCTCTGGTCTGGCACCTCGCCTATCTGTGAAAACAGGCCGAAACCAGCACAGCTCACTCACTGCTGTTACATTATCCTTAACACGCAGAAACAACAAACTGGTATGGTGCCTGATCGTCCGTCATTTAAGAGGGCGGATCGTCCCATGCGCGAAGGGTGTCGAATTGTCCCCCTCTCACGGCTATACTGGGACGATACACGACACCCTTCCAAAAATGTCCATGGGACGAATTGTCGATCTTATAGGTTCTCAATAGCAAGGCTGTCAAATCGTCCCGGGACGATCCGTCGCACAATCAACTAACTTGTGCACCGTGATCTTACGCTGAAACCAGAGTTACGCAGGGACCTAAATTCTAAGCTACCCCATTCATCGGAGCACTAAAAATCATGAACGTACAACACTCGACCGGCGTCACTTGTGGGTAGAGAATCCACTTCTCCTCTTGAATTTGCGCGCTGCCAGCAGACGCTGAAATGGTACTTACGCTAGTGGGATAATGTAAATGTTTAAAGCTGCTGGTCAACAACCCTTCGACCGCGCTTGATCTTGGGGTAGTGCATATAAACAAAGTTTGGACATCGTGTTACTCGACCCTAATCTGTCGAGCCGATTGGATGCTTCCTGATGTTTCACGGCCACGTTGAAGTTTGCCCCTGGTAAAAAAACCGAAAAAATTTGAAACGCTGCTGTGACACGAGTATGCTGTTTCAAAGTTTGATACTGGAGTGACAGCAACCTCCAACATTATGGAAAAAATCGCAATGCACAATAGCTATTGAAGCGCCCGCATTGTTGAATAAAAAATAAAAGGTTTCAGAAACCTGGTCATTTTTTTAGAATTTTGTACTCGTATAATTTTAAGCATCTGTGGCAAATGAAATAAGTTGTCAATTACAAATAAAAATTCTCTAATTATCAAGTATCTGGTCTGTGCTTCCCAGTTTTCAAAACCATACACAGCTCACACAATGTTTACCACAACATGCGCAAGGCAGCCTTTCCAATGCGCACACACACAAAGCTCGCCAGCTATGAAACATTGCTGTGTTGTCGCTGTGCCCGCTGGGTGTTGTCGTTGTGTGCGCTGTGAGAATGGCTGCCTTGCGCATGTTGTGGTAAACATTGTGTGAGCTGTGTAGGGTTTTGAAAACTGGGAAGCACAAACAAGGGACTTGATGATTAGAGGATTTTTATTTGTAATTGACTACTTATTTCATTCACCACAGATGCTTAAAATTATACGAGCACAAAATTCTAACAAACGATGACCAGGTTTCTGAAACCTTTCATTTTTTTATTCAACAATGCGGGCGTTTCAATAGCTATTGTGCATTGCGGTTTTTGCCGAAATGTTGGAGGTTGCTGTCACTCCAGTATCAAACTTTGAAACAGCCTATTCGTGTCACAGCAGCGTTTCAGTACATACCACAAATAAGCAGGGATAAAGCTGTGAAGATACAAGTCATCTTGATAAGTGGTTCGAACGTTGTTGATACACAGTGTAAAAGTGGCTTTTAGCCCTGGCTTTTAGTATACTGTATGTGTCTAATTAATGTGTACCAACGGTCCTCTGGACTCTTGCTGATAAAAAGGCAAATGTGAACCTGGGATAACGTACAAATGCGATTCCAATCCTAACCATAAGCTTGATTAGCCATATTGAATAGAACTTTTGGGTATCCAAGCAACCCTTGTCAGTATTTTTTGGGGTGCGCTTTTATTATCAAATGCCCTTTGTCATGCATGCTCACATAAATAATCACAAATGGGCTAGAATAACTCCTGGTGGACATTGCGCACACACTTTATTATTATCAAGAACAAACCGGGGCCGCAATTCAGTACAGCGCCACACATCATGAAAGTGTGTAGAGCAAAGCGATCCCACAATGGGCCAAACCAACTATTCGCATCTGCCAACGTAGGCACAGGCAGAGGACAGATAACGTTCGACCAGTCGTTCAATTTTTGTTTGGGCTGTGTTTTGTTTGTGATGATGTACCGAGTGCACTAATGTTGGTCTGCTTCGCCCTGCTTTCGCAGACAGACTGAGGCGCCAGGGCTCGTCAGTGCGAACGCCCCTGGCAAATTTGCCTCCAAAAAAGCCACCAGCAGACCTTATTGCTGGTCTGTAACATCACTGCGTGCAAACTCATAAATAGAGTTTCGTGCACTTACAGTAATGTTGAGGAACGTAAAGCTGTTCATCAGGTGCGGTGGAGCAACTTATTCGTACGCTGACCGAAATTGGCGTTGAACAACGGTCCGAGAACGAATTAACAATCTCTGACGTCATGCGCAGCGGAATACGGTACAGTGTGAGCAAAAAGGCAAGGAATAAATGCGGTGCAATGCGCATAGCCGACGCTATTTTTGGATCAAACAAATATTAAGCTCCTATTCGCTCCCACCTTGCAATAAAGCAACAACCAACAAATCGACGGGCTTCCGATCTTGTAAAATTCATCAGCACAAGTCATATGAATGGAGATTAAACTGTACATTCCAGAAATGGTGCAGAACCCGAGCTGGAGCATTGTCTAAAGTTAAAATAAGAACAGAAATATCGCAATGATTGCATAAACATACAGAGCCATGCATGCACGGACAAGTGTACCTACAGTACATCAACACTACAATACAAGTTAATGACTGCTTCCATCATGGTTCGGGTACGTGTTGCTGTCGTGCGATGGAGAATGATTGCTCGGGTCATGACCGCCATCGGAATGCGGTTGGTACGATCCAGTGCTCGAGTAAGGCATCGGCGGCGGATAACGCATGATTCGGCACTCACACTGCATTTGGGCAATGTTGGTGGGGATCAACGTCACGCCCGCACATCTCGCTCGATCGTTTAAACAGTTTGTGTCTGGAAACAGTGAGACTTGGTGAATAAAGGTTGTGAGGTACGCCTGGGGTAACCCATGACACTCATTGTCCATGATACTTACAGCATTCGACTGGGCTCACGCCCTCGAACATTACGTACTTCTCCCTTTGAATTGCTGCCGCTTCACTTTTGACAAGTGCGATTAGAATAACTGAAAAAAAGAATACGGATGACGAATTACGAGACTGACAGGAAACTTCCAGAATACAAACCTCCAATTAGAGTCGACAGCATACTTGACGATTCAGCCATTTTGGAACAATGCAATTCTTGATACGTAATTTAGTTTAAGTCAAAATTGTCCCAACTTATGAAGGTATAGGTAACTGCAGCACACACGAGGCTTCGACTAAATGCTGCCAATGGATGTGCGCGATGTGCTTTTGTGTTGGATTAGTGCCATGCCAACTCAATATTACTGCATGAGGCGAAGGCGAAGTTTGCTTGGATTTGGTATCCAAAACAGGACATGTTTGGTTCTCTTGAATCGTGGTTAAAGCGCTTAGCGTGGTGCGGGTTCGGTGTGTTAGTACACCATGTGCACAGCGGCACCTTGTAGGCCCTGTATACGTGGCATTTGACTTGGCCGCTAACCAGCAGAGAGCGAAATATCGCCCGTGCTCTCTGACACCAATCTTGCTACAAAATTTCGCTCTCCGCTGACGGAGTCATCACTTATCTCAGTCGCCCAGTGTGGTGTGGCGAACGATGAAGCCGTGTATTGCGCAGACAAAAGGGATGAGGTTTTTGTTCGAATGAAAGATAGCCTTTCCATGTTGCTCATGTCCGACATTTAGCATCAAATGATTGCCATTAGTGTTGACAGCTTTTGATGCCGTTGCTCAACGTATGAAGGGATTTTAAAGGTAATGGTGGACGGAACGAATGCTGTCTACTTTATGAAACACTTCTGTCCCGCAACTTCGCGCTATAAAGTGCTTGTTTTACTACACAAATAATGAGCCTTGATGCATAGTGCAGATAAGCTTTACTACCACGACAAATTTTTATGAACTGATCTTTCTTACAATTGTCAGAAAAGCTACCAATACTCTCACATAAAAAATCTCATGGACAAACCTCGACCAAATCAGGACTCTGATGCCAGCAAAAGGCTGGCGCGAAATGTACAATTTGGGCAAACATAGTGATTCCGTTGAGCATAAATTCCAAATAATTTGCTGGAGTATGAACGCCTGAATACCACATCAATAAGCTTTTTTCACTGAGCTGCAGAAGTTGTGCTTCCAGTAGGCGGCGGAGGGCTGCTTCCAGTTGGTGGTGGAGGGCTACTTCCAGTTGGGGGTGGAGGGCTACTTCCAGTTGGGGGTGGAGGGCTACTTCCAGTTGGGGGCGGAGGGCTACTTCCAGTTGGGGGCGGAGGGCTACTGCCGGTATACGGTGGAGGGCTACTTCCGGTTGGGGGTGGAGGGCTACTTCCGGTTGGGGGTGGAGGGCTACTTCCAGTTGGCGGTGGAGGGCTACTTCCAGTTGGTGGTGGAGGGCTACTTCCAGTTGGGGGTGGAGGACTACTTCCGGTAGGGGGTGGAGGGCTACTGCCGGTATAGGGTGGAGGGCTACTTCCAGTTGGTGGTGGAGGGCTACTTCCAGTTGGGGGTGGAGGACTACTGCCGGTATAGGGTGGAGGGAAGGGAGGCGGAGGGCTACTTCCAGTGGGGGGTGGAGGACTACTTCCGGTAGGGGGTGGAGGGCTACTGCCGGTATAGGGTGGAGGGCTACTTCCAGTTGGTGGTGGAGGGCTACTTCCAGTTGGGGGTGGAGGACTACTTCCGGTAGGGGGTGGAGGGCTACTTCCAGTAGGAGGTGGAGGGCTACTGCCGGTATAGGGTGGAGGGCTACTTCCAGTTGGGGGTGGAGGGCTGCTTCCAGTTGGGGGTGGAGGACTACTGCTGGTGTAAGGCGGAGGGCTACTTCCAGTGGGGGGTGGAGGACTACTTCCGGTAGGGGGTGGAGGGCTACTGCCGGTATAGGGTGGAGGGCTACTTCCAGTTGGTGGTGGAGGGCTACTTCCAGTTGGGGGTGGAGGACTACTGCCGGTATAGGGTGGAGGGCTACTTCCAGTAGGAGGTGGAGGGCTACTGCCGGTGTAGGGCGGCGGGCTACTTCCAGTAGGGGGTGGAGGACTACTTCCAGTAGGGGGTGGAGGAGGGCTACTGCCGGTAGGGGGTGGATAGGCTCCAGTGCTTGTGTAGGGCATTGGCGGCTTGTGACGCACGATTCTACACTCAAACTCCATCGCGGCAACATTGGTCGGAATCAATGTCACGCCCGAACATATCTGCGGATCGTTCAAACAGTTCGTGTCTGGAAAGACAAGCGTTTGAAAACATTTGTATTGCGCCCTGGATAAAAACAAACGAACTGATTCGTGGAAGAGAATCCCGGAGCCTTCTGGACTCAAACTAACAGCATGCAACCGGACTCAAGTTGTCGTACATGATGTATTTTTCCATTTGCACTCCTCCGCCCTGCGCCTTCGTAAGTGCGGTCAAGCACGCTGAAAAGAGGCATTGAGGTTAAGAACAGAAAAGCAAGTGAATAGTCATAAGAATACCAACCTCCAATTAGAGTCAGCAGCATCATTTCGATGGACATACCTATATACAGCGCTCCTTGCAATAGTAAGCTCTATATCAAACTCAAACTAATGTTGACTGATGTACAATAAATTATGGTTTCGACCACATTGGATCAGTGGATGAATGTGCGATGGTCTGTATTGAATTAGTGCCATGCCAACCCAGCGTTTTAGCATAAGGCGATGTCAGTGTTTGCTTCGATTCGGTAACCACAACATGACATTGGATCAGTGCTTTGTCTTATTGTCATTAGGGTGGTGGTTTTGGTGCTGGTATCGTCAGGCAGTGAGGCCACACAGTACACAGCACTCAGTGCAGGGGTTTGATTCTCGTTGGGGCATGCCAACAGATAGGCTGATGCCTCGCATTGAAAAAAAATTTGGATGCACTCAGCACTGTCCTTGGCATCAGCGTTGGCCAACTGCCTTGGCGAAGAATAAGTGCCCTGGAATTCGGTAGTGACTCCAGACAACCGTCCCCTTATACCGATTTATCGGTGCAAATGCGTGCGAAGGTCACATGGAAGTGGATATCGTTCTGATATTAATAAACAAATTGATACCGTTTCATGCATAATAAATGTACAAATTGTAACCCCTCATGATCTGTATGCTTGAAGGCATTTCGAAATGAATGCTCCAATTCTGAACGACGACTTGTCTCTCCTTGTTGCATCAAACTTACGATGTATTTGGTACTGTCAGCTTCCTTTTGCCTTCCTTCCTTTCTATTTGCCCTCATTCATTTCACATCAGCTTCATGAAAAGCACCGATTATCACAAATCATTCCAACGCTATCGCAAACATCGATCTTGTGCACACTCGTACAGCACGAAGGGATCGGGACGCAATTCGTGAGTTATGACTGCCGTGTGCCGTCCTCAGCCGGTGTCGGAACAAATCACTCTCATTCAAAACAACAAGCTCGCCGACCAAAAACAATAACGCTCGTTGTGTGCTGTTGTCTATGTGCATACATGTGGTTTTGTTGTAACGCAACACACAAACCGAAAGCAGCCCAGCCCAGCATAACATCAAGTATGGGCGTACCGCAGTAGCAGGCATACGTAATTCAGCAGTTGTTGTTTTGTTCGCCATCGCCCGCAGCAGAGAGTGTCCTTTGCCGGTGTTATTTAGCGGTACCTAACCTAAACAACTGAGCACACGTAATTCAGAAAATCCTTGAAACATTACACACACGTGCGCGCCTTGAGAGAGCTGTCTTGTGTTGCGTGCTTCCGTTCATTTTTGTTCGTTGTATTGCTGCAGCAGTGGTTGGTGGCAGTGTAGAGTGTGCTGTGCCAAATGTAGTACGTACAATACATATGTTTAAGTCGTGTATGTGTCGCGCATGCCAAATAAAAATATGGTCGTTTTCGCCTGCTGTGCTGTGTGTGTTATGAAACTGACTGGCAACAAACGGCCGCGTCCACCCATCAAGATCAGACCTCGTGTATATGGTTTGCATACGAAAACGTTCCCCAGACGGAGCCAGCCAGAAGCAGCGGCCAACCATCCATAATCAGTATGCGCCTCAACCGGCCGCGCCTTCTGCCAGCTTCTCACACTTTATATCAGTGGATATTTTCATCCGATAAACTGATTGTACTCTGGTGTACGTGCATGTGTAGTACTGCACCCTCACTCCAGCCCAGAGTGTGTCCAAACTATGGATAGTCTGGCGGCTTTATTTTGCGTTTGGTGATTATCACCAACGTTTCTGACTCTTTACACTTGAGATTCCAAGCCAAGTCAGGCATTCAAGCGCAACACGGGCATACAAAGAGCAAATATTTTTAAGAATTCCTTTCATTCTGATCTTTGCTGTTCCCGCGTTGCTGACGCGCGGTTTTGTGCAAATTGATTTCCAGCAGCAGGCAGTTGTAATCAATTTGATCGCTTGATTCGATATCAAATCAAACAGTATAATTTGACTTCGTTGTTTATTACAATGCGTTCTTATGTACCGCGCAGAATCGTATGATGACCGGCAGATATGCATGTCTGATGCGCACATCACCTTCTTAATGACCTGAACTAAGCGCAACATGCAACAACTTGAGCGTTATGCATAAAATTCTATTATTGATCTCGGATAATTCCCCAACCAATGACCGATTCTCAATGCATATTTCTCATCTCATTATGTCCCTGGTAGTTCAAGCACGTTTGCTCTGCTTGCACCCATGTGGTGCTTGACCCGCTGTGTAACCTGGCCTGCCTTTTTTGTCGTCGTTGGCAAACAATGCGTACCACTCAGTAGTCGAACGGGCACTACGGCATAACCAGTCAGTCAGCACCAACAGCTAATACAATTGCTCCTGCTCATGTTTTATATGCGCAAACGAGCTTGCCCCAATTTTGAGCTTCATGTTAGGCATGGAGGCAGGAGCTCCTTCAAAGCCAGCCACACGTGTACTCGGTGGCCGCATGTGTATTTTTATTCTCTGTTCGTTTAGCTATGTAAGGTTGTGCGCAGCCATGCTTGTTGTGGACAGCACGTAATAAGATGCAGTGGTTTTCATGTGCCGTGCAAGCCAGCTACGCGCCACGAGTTTTTTTTAATGCTGCTGCCACGTTCGATTTACTCTATCCTTATATTTAGTTTCATGTCTGCCCGCCAGCACAAAACCAAGAGTATTTGGCACGCTAGGAATGTCGATTTTTGCGTGACGGTGTTTTTGGGCGGCAACTCGCGGCTGCATGCATAGATTATAGATGCCTTTTTTAATGCAGTTACCCCAGGTCGTGTACTCGCAGTGGCAGCGGACATGACTCACCAGAGAGCGGATGCTATTCATGGACTTGACTTTCATTCCATTATAGAACGGCATTGTGGTATTTCGCAATCTCATAACCACACCAGAGCATATGGTTTCGTGTTTGCAATTTCCACAAATGACTGATGCGAAAGCTCTTTGTTGCATTGCACGGCAGTTCAATCAGCGCAGAATATGTGAGATTGAAAAATATGATAGAGCGTACAATCAGATACACGCGCTGCAATCGCGCGTGTGTGGTGTTTCAGTGCTTCCCCACACAACAAAGAACAAAAAACCCCCCGGGGGGGCGCCCCCCCCCCGCCGAGTGGCCTCATCGCACACCCACATGTTCAAGGCTCTGTACATATGTCAACAAAGAATTTTGTTTTCGAATAATAGCATCCTGAAACTCGCAATTTTGTCCTTTCAAACTGACAGGTGTTTGGGCCAACTGTCGTTGACAGCGTGAAACTTGATTCGATTACACAACATTGTGGTGACTGCAACACGACACAAATCCCTGTTGCTTCAGAGGTCCAGCCTTTTTTGTCAATAATCAGAACTTTCTTTTCACACGAGTAGAATCTGCAGCAAGGTAACAGGTTTCACATACATAACGTGCCAAGTTCTTGTCCATACTTATTGCCAAGTTATCTACATCAGAACTTTGGCAACTGTAAGCCTTGTCTCAATATTGCAGATTATTAGCGAACTCCATACAATCGATTGAGCGCCTTGTTGAAGAAATGATGTGATGAAGAAATGATGTGAATTTGATTCGATATACCAACATTAATCAACTTCCAGTGCTCACAATTTAAAAATGGCGTCCAATTTCTTCGAGTTCCTGCACGTCAACAAAACCAAGGTGAGCAACATCGTGTCAACATAAAACACAGTTTTTTCAATCATTTTCAAATACCATCAATTGACTCTTTTTTAATTTGCAGACATTTCGTCCGAAAAAGCGCTTTCCGCAGGGCACAATGCGCTATAATCTGCACAAACAGGCCAACGCGAGTCTGCACGCCGGTGTCGATATCAGACAATCGGTGAAACTGCCACCGAATGAGGTCTACGAGGACTGGCTGGCTGTACACGGTTGGTCAAAGTGTGGCATCAATTCATTACAATAGGGCTTGCAACAAGAGAATATCAACGGTATGGATTTCAGTGGTGGACTTTTTCAACCGAATCAACCTCATCTACGGCATCGTGTCCGACAATTGCACGCAAGTGACCTGTCCGACAATGTCCGGTGGCACAAAGTGAGTTCGGCTTTGTGAAGTTCAATTTAAAATTCACAACAGATCCACAGCGAACAGTTAAAAAATTCAAATTAGAAACACGAACAATTATGCTAAAAATCCAGGTACGAGTATCTTTGGCAAGATGGTGATCGATTCAAGAAACCGACCAAATTGCCGGCATCCGATTACGTGGCACTGCTCATGGACTGGATCGAGACCCGCATCAATGACGAGCATTTCTTCCCGGTCGACGTCAGTAAGTGAAATTGAAAACCAGAAATGTTCTTTGATGGAGAGAACACACTCATTGTGCTCTGTTTACCACTAGAACGTTTCATTTTAGACGTCCCATTCCCGAAATCGTTTGTGCCATTGTGTCGCAAGATCGTCACTAGATTGTTCCGAGTCTTTGTGCACGTGTACATACACCACTTTGAAACACTCGTACACCTCGGAGCGGTCAGTTCTTTTTGCTAATGTGTTTGTGTCTGTAAATGAAAATTATTTTTTGAACTATCCCAATCAATCTCCATGATTGCAGGAGCCCCACGTCAACACCTGCTACAAGCATTTCTATTTCTTCATAACCGAGTTCAGTCTGATTGATCAGAAGGAGCTTCAGCCTTTGGTAAGAATCAGTGAACTTTAATACCAGATGTAATTACATATGTACATAGAATGCTTTTTGGAGAATATTACTAACAGCTATACCTATTGAATCGTAAATAGCCTCTGTATTTTGTTTCAGAAAGACATGACCGAACAACTGATCACCCAACCTTCACAATCGCAGTCAATCAGCAACGGTCACAGTCGATTCGATAGCCGTCTGCATCGCAGATAGCAGGACATGTCTCGTGTGTTAACGTGACGAAACATTGCTTCTCTATTATCCTTCTATTGCCACTTTATCCACCGTTAAATCAACACATCTTCTACATGACTGGACTGCAACTGAACCAGCAACGATAAATCACACACAAAAGTATTCACGCTTCGTTATCAGTACGTGGGGTTTCACCCCTTACAGACAAAATACACGAAAATATCGCCGCATTCTCCCCCTCAAGAAGCTCAATTGAATATGACTCAATAATGAATGTATCACAATTCCAGTCTTGTCAGCATGTGTCAGTCAGCATGCGTCACCTTAGCGACCATGCGCCACCTTAGCGACCACAGGCATAGTCCATCTGTGGCCCTCCTAACTGTGTTCGATCGGCCATGTGTGCCGCAACCTAACAGCCTGCCGGTGGGTACATGCACATGCGCTTAGGAGTGTCGTCTGTTCGCTTTGCCACCGTTCACCGCTTGTTGCTGTTCGTTGCCATCGACTTCGACTTGCACTATTGTTGACCGTTTGAGAGATGGGTAGGCTATTAGAGTTGACGTTCGATTGACCAGTGTTGTGCGGTTGTACTGGAGGTGCTACCACCCTCCAGGAGTTGCAGCCAGTGACTTACTCGACATACTCCTCCCCCCTTCGGAAGGAGCACGTTGCCAACCACACGACTTAATGCCACACGTCGTTGAATTTTGTCTCCGAATTCCATTGAGCCATTTTATTTCATTCCGCTTATTCCCGAATTCACAGGCCGTAAATTTTCAAGTGCACTTCACAAAATGTGCACATAGCCACGTTTTTCCAAATTTTTGTGCCAGCTCACATAACAAGTGGCTGCACTACGAGGGGACACGACATTGGACTTCTTTCGACTGCGGATTCGATTCGACGCGACAGGGTTATGCCAGAATAACGTGACGAAACATTGCTTCTCTATTATCCTTCTATTGCCACTTTATCCACCGTTAAATCAACACATCTTCTACATGACTGGACTGCAACTGAACCAGCAACGATAAATCACACACAAAAGTATTCACGCTTCGTTATCAGTACGTGGGGTTTCTAAGCCCGCGCACTCTAGCCAGAGACACAACATAGACACGCACAAATATCGTCACGACATGTGTGTTGTGCACGTATTCGAATGAAATACTGATTATTTATGCATTTATCATAAACGACAACGTTCATCGTGTGATATTATGTATTTTGCGTTCACATCTCTGTACACCGCAGTGAGAATAGAATGCTGTTCCTTTCAAACAGTCGACTTATCTATGTGAGTGAGTTTTTCGGAGACTTTGTTGGCTTGTGGCTCTGTACAAACTGATATTCGGGTCGTGCGCTATCGCTGATAAAAAAATCAAACACATTAAACATCGATGAACGAGGTTTGGACGGCAGATTGACATGAAATGAGCGATGAAAGGTCCGAACGGGAACAGCTTCTCGTTGACACACTATGTGCACATCGGAGCTAGCATGGTAATGCTAAGCGACATATGGTTCATTCCCTATAGTGCGCTTTCTGAAAATTTTGATCGTGCGCTATTTCAACAATACTCAACCGAATGAGCTCAAACTTGCACACAATGTATATACCGTGCCCCAAAATGGCCACACAAAATTTCATCCCGCTGCGTGCCCACACGCGCAATCGCGGGCAAGATACAGTTGTCATTTTTGTAAAAACGTTCTTTCCCTTTTTTTTTCCACAAAAAACTAGTCAGGGCCCAGACGTTACTGAACACCAAAAATGTTAATATCGCATATAGGGTTTTCGCACACGAGAAACACGATGGTGCTATCGCCGACTTCGTAACTCCACGACTGAGACCGGTTCCAGACCATGACCACGACTTTTTGTATGTAAAGTGTGCTTCCCGAAGTAAAATTTCGCCGAAAAGTTGGGTTACCAGAACTATTAAAGTTGTTTATGTGGTTTTCGTACTCGAGAAACACGGTGGTGCTATCGCCGAGTTCGTAACTTTTAGTATGAACGGTTCCAGACCATGACTTTTTGTACAGAATGTGTTGTTCTAAAGCCAAAATCAGCGGTTATATGTGTTTTTAATTTTTGTTACGTCAAAAATATATTAATTCCAATTCGTTAAATGTTTTTCAGCTCAAAAAGAGCCATAATGGACGCTCAGACACACACAATAATGCATTAGTGCACGCTACGTAGTTGCCTGATTCATAAAGCGCACAATGTATTAAACACAACACACAGCCAGCCAGCCAGCACACACACACAGGCAGGCAGGCAGCCAGCACACACACACAGGCAGCAAGCACAACAGGCAATGCAGCAATGCACGCGTAGTTACATATGTAGTAAAGCTTGTGAAGGAGATTGGCGAAGCGATGTCCGAGCGGTATAACGCGCAGCACTGAATATGAAAGGCCGCGGGTTCAAACATTCACGCGCGCAGCCAACTTTGTTGTATTTTTACAAACTTTTAATGAATTCTGGATAACATTTTTCAGTTTTTTCGTGTTTTTATTTGAGATTAATTATTAAGCACAGGTGCGGTTCGAAGTTTATGCGCTGTGATGTCATTCATGATAAAATACGCACAAGGTATCAACTTCCTAATTAAAATTGCTGTTGCTCTCTAATATTCGAAGCATTTCCGCATTTTATAATTTGACTTTTGATGGAAGATGGTAATTTTTACGTGACATTGAATCGAAGATCAGATGCGATGGCCGCCAACAAAGCAATCTGGAGACTGATGTTTGACACTCATTTCATTGCTGAAGCTGGAGGGACAGGGGGCATGGAAGTTCATTGCACAGCTTTGCTTGGTACTAAACCAACAAGTGCCATTCTCTGAGACGATGCGCAATCAGTGCGCTATAATTGATGGTACCTAGGGTGTCAAATACATACCTGGCGGTAAATTAAAAAAAATAAATAACTTGACAAGTTACCATGTTCCTCAAAAACATAGACATGCTCGTGGGGCACTGCGTTAGTTTTGTTTCAGTGGTGGGTGAAGACGCAGACACAAGCGTGTCTCCATTGTTAGAACCCCATAGTGAAATCGAAACACAAAATTGGCCTATGTCACGATAACCACCGATTCATATATACTGCCAAAAAGTACAGCATCCTTAAACTAACCCCCGCACCTCATTGCGCTCATGTGCGTTGATTACTTGAGAAAAGTCTGACGGTCGACATTTTCTTAGTTAGAACCATTGCTTGCCGGAACTGAAAACTTTCTATGCCTGATTTATCCGGGTTCTCTGTTTGACGCTTGCGCGATATAAAAGAACGACACAAGAAAGAAAAATGCCCCAAGGGGCATAAAAGAAATATGGTTCCCTGGCTGACTGGCATAAAAGAACGATACTAGCTTGCACCACTTTGCTGATGTTTCATTAGGCACTGGAATAAACGTAAGTGTGTTCTGAGCTGTTTGATACCGAACAGTAGACATTGAACCATATTCCCGGCGCGTGCTGTCTTGCCACCAGAGACACAGGGCAGGGAGATATTGAAAGATTGCAATATTTTCTTTACTCCTCTCTTTGTTAAACCATCGTGCGCAACCGAAGACTGAACAGTTACCGTCGTGAGGTTGAAAAGAAGAAACAGTTGCCTGGGTTTGCACGAAAGTTTCGATATCGGCTGGGTGTTGGTTCAAAAGAGTTCGCGCCGGGAATATGGTTCAATGTCTACTGTTCGGTATCAAACAGCTCAGAACACACTTACGTTTATTCCAGTGCCTAATGAAACATCAGCAAAGTGGTGCAAGCTAGTATCGTTCTTTTATGCCAGTCAGCCAGGGAACCATATTTCTTTTATGCCCCTTGGGGCATTTTTCTTTCTTGTGTACAAATTACCTCACCCCTCAACTTAACATTTACATCAAACCTTGGGCATTGCACACATTTGAGAGGACGTGTGGGCGACAACGGCATGCATGACAAACAAACAAGACAATAATATTTTGCCTTTTGACGCATTATTCAATGGAGTCGATGTGGCCAATGTATACAGTACATGTACGTGCACATGTCTAGCAAAATAACGTTATTACACTAGTTGCAGGTAGGGTGCAGGACGTAAATACGTATGTACATACGTCAGGTTGTGAAGTCAACTAAATTGAACAGTCTGTACACACGTCTGGCAACAGCAAGCAAAAGCAAAATAACCGATGTATTTTTGTGTCACTGACAACACTCAACTGCATTGCTTAACATTCTGTGATTTGAAACCATGCAGATCTCAAGCGCCACAATATTAGTCCTTTCATGTCTACAAGCTGTTTTCGGCGATTTCGAACCATGTAAAGGTATGCCCATATGTATAGCTTAAAATAACTTTGCTCCTATTTGAGACCCTTCAAAGAAACACGTTAACATGATTCAGGCAAATCACTGATCAACGAAGATTGCGACTTCGACAGCGACTGCGGTCAATCGGGTACGTATTGTCACCCACTGGGACGATGTCAATGTCATCCGGGATACGAGGAAGTGTCGGAGACAAATCGACAGACCGGCACTACCACGAAGACTTGCGTCAAACGTTGGTTGGACAGGGGCATATTGCGAAAAGGATATTTTCTAGAGTCCTTTCTCAACAAAAAAATGTCGATCCGATTGCAGTGCCGGACAAGTTCGACCAGGCGTGCACGAACAAATGTGCCGAACCGCTGTACTGCGAGAACGGTCGATGCGGTTGCAAGTTTAGCATCAGACAGGGCGACACGTGCAGGGTTGTTGGTATGTTCACATGATCTTTTGACTGGCAATCGACAAAGTGTTAACGACATTGTGCATTTGCAGACAACAAACGTTGTTCACGTCACACCGACTGCACGCAGCCGTTCATGGCGTGTGTCAACCAGCTTTGTGTTTGCATCACTGGCACTCGACAGCTCGGAGACCGATGTATCGCTGGTTGGTAAATAATATACACACTGGCCGGTACGCATTTTGCTGCCACCCTCAGTCGGTAATTGGTTTGCCTTGAGTCTGACTTTGCATAAAATATTTCTTGTGAACCAGCAGTCAGCCCAGCACACTAGCTGAATAATACGCACGCGTGCTTAGTAGTGCAAACTGTACATGGCCAGCTGGCTGAGGTTTCACGGATGGGCGAACTATGTATATGTAATATATGTATTGTACCGTACGTATACAAAAAATTTGACTCAATGAACTGCAAGTCTTTTTGACCTGCAGAGCTCTAGGAACATTGCATTACAGACAAACACTGCCCACTGGGTGGAACACCTGGCCAAGCGTGCTTCCGATACTCGAACCAACAGCAGATCTACGACAATGCCGCCGGTCAGCCTGAACGTTTCGTCAACAATCAAACGCTCATGTTGGATAATTGTCCAAGCGGTCAATTCTGTGCAACAGGTAAATTTTAATTTTGATACAGCATTTATGGACTTTTTTAGGTTGTCTATGTTAACCGAACTCAAATCAACTTTTAAGCCGATGGCAGCATGTCGGGACATTGTTGCGCGGCGACGTGCCCCCTACACACGACACCGGTGCCCAAATACTCATGCGAACCACACGCGCAGAGCAAATGCCCGACCGACACACATTTCTGTCATCGAGTGTCAGGTGAGAACTTGCCGGAAACAATTGTCAAATTGAAGTTGACATTAACCACCAAGTGTGATCATCTGCCTCGACATTCAGGACAAAACTATGCATTCGCCGTCTGTTGCAAACGACCGTGTCAGGCATCCGGTCCTCAACCAGTCTACTACAGCACGCATTCGCAATGCATTGAGCGCGGATACTTGAACGGTTAGTTTTGGTGCCAATGTATGTAGCTGGATTACAACAAGCCACCCAAACAAATCGTGAGTACTTTCTTTGTATAGTGATACAAATGGAACTCAGGATTTTTGTTTTCATTGAGGTTGGCAATACGCACACTGAATCGTAGTCACGATATCAACGGCATTATTGGGGAAGGGAGCACACTGTCATTCATTTTGTGGGCGTCACCTCGCGGGAAAATATTTAGGCCCATGTCGTCGACACACCGATTGTGATGGCGCTGCCACTATGGCCTGTATCGGAGGAATATGTCGCTGCAAGGATGCTTCATTTCGAGCCAAGAACGACCCGTTTCAACACAGAGTGAGTGCTTTATCGTTTTGTAGGGACATGGGGTGTCAGGCAGGGATCAGAATTGATAAGTCCAATTCGCACAGGTTCACAATCCAGCCCAGCAATGCGAGCGCACATGCTCGAAAGTGGACGGCGCGCACGACACGGTGTGCATCGCCGTTTCATCGGTGCTCGGCGGTGACTGTTTCATCCAGAGTCAATGTCCGGGCGGTTCGGCCTGCTATCGAGGTCGATGCATCTGCCAATGTGGCTACGTGCAGAATGCTTTCAGATGTGAGGCGCCAACAACAACGAGCACGGCAGCGCCAAGACCAGGTTGGATACTGGAATGGACTTCATGATTGGTCGACATTAAAATTGATGATCGGTGTGGTCCTGACGGTAATCTGTGCGGTCATGATTGCGACTTGCATGAAAGTTGCTCATTCTAGAAACAACGTTTGCGCCGGTCAAATTCAAAACGGTCACAAATTCTCGAAATGAATTGAAGCTGCTATAAGTGTCACTATATACCATAAAGCAGATCCGATAAGATGACCGCGTTTGAGGCCGACTTAGCATGACTCGTGGGTGGAGACAAAATGGACACCAAAGATCCTCTGATTTCAGGGGCAGCGACCACCCCTCCTTCACTACCCAATATCTTCAGCGGTAACGGAGGTGCGGGTGGTGACTTACTTGGCGGACTCACCAGTTTATTAGGGGGCAACACTGGCGGAAGTGGGGGTGGGACTGCACCTGGTGCCCCCACAAATCCACTTGCATCACTGTTCGGTGGCAAAGAGGGCATCGGCGGCATTTTTACGCGATTCCTCGGCGGACAGAATAACCCCGGTGCTGGAGGTGCCGCTCAGGGTTGAACGGAAACGCACGTCGTTTTGACAACGATGGCCCAGCTTGGACTGAGTGTTGTTGCTAATCTCGATCATATTCAATAGATAATCGGGTACCAATGTCTTACATACATATCTATCTTGTATCATAAACGTGTTCTGCTTGAACTTTCGTGCGCTTGTTGAACGTGTGAAATAAAATGATAAA
This sequence comes from Rhynchonema sp. JSB1_4, assembly GCA_030248065.1. NCBI lineage: Eukaryota > Metazoa > Nematoda > Chromadorea > Monhysterida > Xyalidae > Rhynchonema > Rhynchonema sp. JSB1_4. Next base: position 31,750 of record JASAMV010002234.1, read on the forward strand.
ACGCGTTTATTTCAACTCATTCACCGTCATAGGTGTGAAACACCCACACATGGACATGCGCACAAAACTTTTAATAACAGATGTGTTGTTCATTGATGTTTACACGAAGACATATGCGGACACATGCATGCACTGTAAATCCATTTGCGTCAACACACTCGATCCATCCATATCTTACGTACGATTGTGTTATACTTAGTCATAATGTTCAGTTATTGGAACTTTCCGTCCATGCCCACGTCGATAAATGAAACGCGAGCGCACACGCAACAAAGATCAACGTCTACCACATTTACAATGCCGCATTGTGTGCAACGTGTGTTTTCCACGTTTTCTTCAAACATCTCGTATAATTGTGAAAAAATCTCCACTGTTTCTATGTGTTCAGTCACGTCTGAAAAGATGCGCCCGTGGATCAGATCATAATATGAAAAGACCACGGATCGACCCGCCAATTGCCGTGGTATTTGTAAGCCATTTACTCGCGTTCGCCGACTCCAGATTCAGTCCTTGCCAAGGTAGTTTTCACTAGTTTTCTATCATGATCAGCAGGCTTTAGAACTGAGATCGAAATTCTATATGTTCAAACGAACGATCTTGCTTCATACATAATGTGGTTCTTCTACATTATTCAGGTAAGGCATTGATCAACGAAGAATGTGATTACGACATCGATTGTGGTGCGTTCGGCACCTACTGCCATCCGACTGGTCACTGCAAATGTCACGCACAATACGAACCAGTGACACATACAGACAAGAACACTGGTCAGCCAAGGATACAGTGCACAAAGCGTACGTTTAATCCCACAAGTCAGACATAAATCATTGGGTTTCCATTGGCGCTGCATTAGAACAAAAACATCATCGGTTAGCAGGATAGAGTGCATTGACAGCACGCTCACTGGGCACCTCCAGCGATACGTTTACTGTACAGTATGTACTGTATGTTTCAACCAATAACGCCTTCGTTACCATGCTGGCGGCAAGCATCGTGAGAAAATAAAGTGACTGATCGACATCCAAAAGTGTCCAAACCCCAATCACATCCACTACAGTACCTGACCAAGTCGACCAGCCGTGCGTGCGAAAATGTGCTGAACCGTTGTTCTGCCGTGAGGGCCGCTGTCAATGCGTGTACAGCAAGGAAGTCAACGGCACCTGTGTGGTCGGTCAGTTCCTTCACTTACAATTCTAGATTAAATTCTGCAACATACCGGAACCAAAAGGGCATTGTTGACCTCCAATCTCACGACAGACCGAATTAAAGTCATAGTGCTGGTGACTCTGATGGATTGCGAACTTTTTTGCAGCAACAATTGCTCATGTCAGCAGTTATTCACTGACCGACCCTTTTCAGGGGGTTGAAAAACTGAATCCACCAGCTGCATCATTTTTTTATCTTGCTCGTCTGGTGGATTTAACCAAGAGTTATACTTTAGTGCCGAAGTCGGGTTTCAGACCGAAAACGAGGCGATCGATGCAGTCGGCACACGGACTGCAATCGCCCGTTCATGGCATGCGTTAAAAACCAATGTCAATGTCTCGTTGGCACCGTTGGGACGGCCGAGGGCAGTTGCATTGCGTGTGAGTATTGTATCAATTAGGATGTACCCATCTTCCCAGCTCTGCTGTAGTGCAATGATATTAATCTTCTCCACATTATTGAATGACCGGTTGGACCAATCAGCGTTGATACCCCATAAGCCACACTATGTATATATATATATATATATATATTTTTTTTTTTTTGTTTTTTTTTTTTTTTTTTTTTTTTTTTTTTTATGTATATATATATATATAATATATGTATAATGTGGTCAATATTTTTGGTGAACAAAAATTCACAACGACACACACTGAAACTCAACCATGTGTTCAAGTTAAGGTGTGATCATTTGCAGTGCCAAACTGCCCGTTGGGCGGAGCACCGATGGGATTGTGCACGCGGTACAGCGACGTTCAGCAACATTACGATAATCTACTGAATGACAAGACCAACAGCACCATTGTTCGACTGGACACGTGCCCGCACGGACAATTCTGTGCCACGTTCGACACCAGCACCAGCGGACATTGCTGTCGTGCGACCTGTCCGCTGGCCACAGCCGTCGATCATCGATACGCGTGTGTCACTGGTGCGACCAATGAATGTCCGTCGCGGACACATTTTTGCCACAGAGTATCCGGTAAGTAGTGGCCGATCTGCATGCATTTGTGTCAGATGACTTTTGAGCAGCACCAAATGTACGATCGATCAGCTCCTCCGATCCTGGCAAAGTGACTTTTTGTATTCGAATACTTCGGGTTTCGGGATAGTCACATTATCAGAACGTAGTAACAAAAACCAGGCCAGACCGGATCTATCCGCAAGTTTGATACCTATATGTATTGAGTACTGAACCACACGCAGGTGTGAACTATGCGTTCTCCGTTTGCTGCAAACGTCCGTGTCAGCAAGATGGACCGGACTCGTTGTACGTCAAGGGCACATGTGTGGCGCGCAGTTACTTGGATGGTCCGTGCAACAGACAAGAACAGTGCGACGCGAGCAGCACTATGAAGTGTGGATCGCACGGACTGTGTGAATGTAAAGACCCACAGTACACGCCCAAGGTTGATCCACTTACACACGCTGTCTGGAACCCGGCACAAACGTGTGCACTCACATGTGACCGCAACGGCGGACGGGACACGATATGCAATCGGCCGGTGCTACTCGGACAACAATGCTATGTACAGGTTAGTGCACAGACAGTCTACCTGCTATCAGAGTGATGTCTGAAAACCTTGCAATTCCATCCTTGTCTACCATCATTCTTATTCCGGGGTTTCAAGAAAAGTATTAATGGCAGATTGGCTGCTAAACACTTGACCACCATCAGAGCATGAGAGCGTTCATTGCAAAGAGGACCATGGCAAAGAGGGTGGTGTATACTGCGTCAGGATATTCACGTATACATCATATAACCAAATGTTGATTGTGCCAAAAGGTTTGAACTGATGCCATGAGCGTCTCCCTTCCATTCGCACAGGAGCAATGCCCGCCCGGATCGGGCTGCTACCGTGGTCGCTGCGTGTGTCGATGTGGTTACGCACATGTGGGTCAACGATGTGAACTACCAACTACGATAGCAACTACAACTCCGCGTCCAAGTGAGTTACCATACTCCTTGATTCCGCAGGTAGTGAAAAATATCTACTATGTCGACGGCAGATTGATGAGGACATCAGTCGTTTGCTACGGAGCACCGAGAGCAAGCCATTATGTGAACGTATACAGTACACTCAATGTCAGTATTAAAGGGCTCGGGACATAACCGAAGGAAGGACAGCAGAACATATTGTTACATACCGTTGGAAAGCATTCCGACAGCCTATGTCACGCACAAATTTTAAGCTCCTTGGCGATTCGCTATCTCTTGGTAGAGGGACTTTTCGTTCCAGAAAAAACTGAATTTTTGCACACATTGGAACGACCGGTGCAGAAACCCCAAATGCATTGAAGGTCAAGTAACACGTGGATAGGATTACAACAGCTTCGGAATAACTTATCAACAACTTCAGTTGCTCAAACCATTGCTTCACACGGTGAGGGTGCGAAACGTTCCAAAAATCGGCCTTATTTTTCGATAACACAAGTTTGTCCCTAAATTTTGAGGTCACGCTTAGCGCTACGGAAATAAGAATGCAATGGGGAAATAGAGCATCGTCGAAAGTACCAGAAAATAAGGTTTTTAAATTTTTTAACTCATGGACAGTTTTTAACTCATGCTCCGTGACAGGCCTAAAAATTCATTAAATTGCCGCTAAATTAGGTGGTTATATTCATGGCCAGAATTGTTGCACATAAAGGCCACAGATTGCATCGGATTCGAAACAAAAAATTGAGAGAAACGCCTGGTGCAACAACCTATCAAGATCCGAAGACCCCAAGGTTTACAGATCTGTCTGGGTAGCCATACTAATCTGAATATGATATTCAGCTATAAATGCTTACTGTTAACAGCTATTGTAAATGTGATAGCACCAAACAATGTATCTCGGGATTAGCTTTCGAACGATATATAACAAGCCCCAATAAATTCTTACGCTTAAATGCAGAGGCTAAAAAATTGCTTTTTTGACGATTCTGGAATGAACCGTCACGTCACCGTGTGCGGTTTCGGAATTTTGACCGTTTCTTGTCCATAGTAAGAGATAGTATGGGGATGTTATATATCGTTCGATAGCTACGTTGAAGCTACATCGTTTGATGCTATCAAATGTGCAATAATCTTTAACAGTGACGACTTATAGCCAAATATCTTATTCAGGCTGGCATGGCTGCAGCAGCCGGACCATGGAGTTTGAAGTTTTGAAACTCGTCTAGATTGTTGGACTGTGCGTTTATCTGACTTTCTCGTTTCCAATGCAATGCAATACGTGGCTTATTTACATCACATTTCCATCAATGAATGCAACTATGCAGTTTAGGGGCAATTGTTAGGTCTTTTTTGGCCCGTCACGCCGCTATCAAAGTGTTTTCAAATTTAAAAACCTTATTTTCTGGTACTTTCGACAATGCTCTGTTTTTCTGTTGCATTTTCATTTCTGCAACACAAAGCACGGCCTCAAAATTTAGGGACAAACTTGCGTCCTAGAAAAATATGGCCGATTTTTGGAATGTTTCGCACCCTCACCGAGGGAAATAATGGTTTGTGCGACTGAAGTTGTCATGATAAATTATCCAGTAGCTGTTGTAATCCCATCCACGTGTTACTCGACCTTCAACTCATTTGGGGTTTCTGCACCGCTCGTTTCAAGTTGTGAGAAAATTCACTTTTCTCTGGAACGAAAAGTCCCTCTACCAAGAGATAGCGAATCTCCAAGGAGCTGAACACTTGTGCGTGATATGTGCTGCCACAGTGCTTTCCAGCGATGTATAACACTGTGCTCTGCTGCCCTTCCTTCGGTTGTGTCCCGAGCCCTTTAATTTCAGGGTTGGTCGGAAACAACGTTGTGCCGAACAGCAACCGTTTTCTCAGTCTTCTCAACACATTTCTTGATAAAACCGGCCTGCAGCAGTTTGGTGGCATCGGCTGATATTAAACGTTTCGACAGAAACTGCGCTCAACAACTGTAATCACTTGTGATCTCTTCTTGTCTTCTGAGCTGCGTTTTTTTGAGTAAAACTGGTTTCTCTTGTCTATGTACTGTACTGTATACGTTGGAGTCCCACAGAGAATTTATTGAATTTTTTGGGGAAAAAACTGGTGTTGAGTGCACCAAAGCGTACGACGCGAGATAACGGCTTGGCACAAATGTCAAGGTACGTATGTAGCGTACATACCATGAACGTACAAATGAGCACACACAACAAGCAAGCAAGGCGTGCATCCGAGCTTTTTCTGACTTGGCCGCACGCTTGTTTTCCCCTAATATTTGCTTATCGTGTCGGCGCGTGTGTTTGTGCGCCCGATTCATTAATGGAATCCAAATGCCACACCCTCAGAGTCGGTCGCCGGAGTTTTCAAGTTATGTACCCCGTGGTGACTTATACACCGTGTGAGCATGTACAGGTTAGCGGGCTAAGCATTCAATTTCTTTGAGCAATGAGTTTTGTCCAACCGCAGCACACCCACACGTCCACATAGTGAGGATATACATATATAAGTACAGTACAAATAGGAGCGCGCTGCTCCGTGGAGACACCAGTCGTGGGAAACAATGAGAGTCACAGCGTAAAATTCATAAGCTCCGGGTCGCCCATGTGGACCAGATGTGGTACAGTTTGGCAGCGACTGGTGTACGCTTTGACTGCGACGGATGCGCACACGCAATACAAACACACACGTGCGAGTATACACTTATTGATTACCTTTGGTCCCCGAGAGGACCGACTTATAGGTCCTGGTGGTGGCTATCCAGTAGTGAGCGTGAGAGAGGATCAATCCATTTTCAGTTTTTAACGTTCAGCCCACCACCACATGCGTACACACAGATTAGGTGGTACGGTTACCGCTGTCGACCAAAAAAGGCGACGAGCATTCTTTGCCTATGCAAGCTTTTGAGTGTCGTGCATTAACCAACGCGCAGTCAGTCACCAGACGTTAACAACAAAACAAGTATAGGTAGAGAGTAGATAGAGTACGGCCATCCGAATAACCAGTAGGTAGTTTGTTGCGTGCGTGTGGCACTAAGCTGGCTGCTAAGCAGCAAAACACTCACATTGCACGTCTACTGCTGAATAACGTGAAGCCAGGTAGACATAGGCATTACTGAATGCAGCTGAACGTCTCAAACTCATTCAAAGCGCCACTCTCCAAACGCAGAGGCGAATAAGAGCATAATACTTGTCTTGGAAGAACCTTCGAGGGCCACAGGTGTGCCATTTCATATATCAGCCTGTTTTTGTTCCCTGCTAAGTACAATTCACGCCAACCTCGATTCCGCAAGCGTTCCAGCAGTGGTGGATCCAGCTTTTGGCCAAGGGGGGCCAAATTCCAAAGCCATTTTTTTATCTAGTGAATGTTTCATTTTTTCAAAAATCGTTGTTATTTATAATTGGGCGATCTTAAGCCAAATACCACACTAAATGTGAGCATGCGCACGAAAATTATGCACTTTTTGTACGCGCGAAGCCAAATCTTTTCCTCTTTCCCCCCGAAACGGTAGTCCCTTCAGGGGCACTTTGACCGAAAGGGGGCTGGGCTCCTGTGGCTCCCTGGATCCGCTAGTGCGCTCCAGTGTTATGTGGTATCATTAAGCAGAGACTGACTGCCAGGCATAACCTAATAACCACTCGTATGAATACCATATCGAATCTCTCGTCTGCATCTTAGCAGTAGCAACAGCATTATAGTCAACGGCGGCGCCAAATCCAAACAAACATGTTTTTTCGGCCGCTCTCGTCCCCAGTAGTCGCTTGGGGTCACATTAGTTTGCCGGCGTCCGACATGCGCGCACGCAAACTCAGTGACTGCATGTCGCGGTTGCTTGCCCAATGGTTTTGCCGGTGCGTTGGCTTTGTTTCCTGTTTGGTCTTGTATGTATGCAGCTTTGCGGCACCGCAACTTTGTGTGATAGGAGGACTCTACCAGCAGCCACTGCCAACAGTAACACAAAACAATCACAATTTCTACTTTTCATTGTACTTTCTCTTGCAAACTAGACCACTACTGTCTTGCAAAGTTTCCATCTTGATTGATTTGAAGGAATGAATCCCCGAGATTGGACCTGGCGGAATGATATGCGTAGGTTGTGATTGTTATGAACGATAAACTGCCCCGGATGACAAATCCAAAAAGGTTTAAGTACTCCTATGCATGTAAATTTAATTGTTTGAATGTGCCGTATCATAAAATTTCTGTCATAAATCAACTCATATACGCTGGTACAGTACAGTTTTCTTAGGACATGGGTACAATACGCAAACAAACAGACTACTTGTACTGCATTGTTTTGCAAATTGTTTGCGCTTGACTCTATGGCTTGTGAGAAGTGTCAAACGTTATCCTTTACGCTTCGCCAACAACAAACCACACAACGTACTTGCGTGCCGGCCTATTGTGCCACATGCACATTGGCAACAGCTTTTGCAAGTCAGAGCAGGCGCCGGGCAGCTTCGCCCATTTTTTGATTTTCTCATTCGCCAGCAATTTTTTGTAACCGCTGCTGTGCTGACGGACCAGTCCACATATAGACAGAGCCAGAGACAGCGGCGACGAGCGACAGGCAGCTGGAGCGACACCGGAACCCACGCGCGCCGCACACTTCCGTTCTCGGTGTTTTATTGTGTTCATTGCAGCACGCGCGCGTCGTTGTGTCGGTGGTTTGTTTGCGGCTGCGTGGTGCATCTTCGGACAACTCGCAGCTACCAAGTTTAAACGCGTTTGAGGCACAAGGCACGCAATACTGCAGTAGATACCACACGTTGTTGTTGTGGTTTACAGTACAATCTCATCCACCAAACAGCCAAACGACGTGACCTGACGTCAAACGCGGCATCCGTGAAGCCCAGTTCAATTGCAGAAAGTTGCAAGCTCAACTGGACTTGTCAATACGGACGCGCCGTCGGATGTTGCAAAAAATGTGTGTCCGTATGAACTGTGTACATGTCTCTCTCATGTTCAGTGGGTCAGAATATCCGCTATCTGTGCACAGTACAACACTCTGTATCTGTTGCAGAACACTTTTGGGCTCGTTAGATTTCTCAATACGTAAAGTGCACGCCATGTCCTGGTCTTTGGAGCGATATTTATGGTCCGGATTGTTCGGCTTCTTCGGGCAATTTTTTATTCCAGAGCACTAGTTTCAGGCACGGGAGGCACACAATTTTGTGCTCACTTCATCCCATGCCAGGCCGTGTCCAAAATAGACCCAGGCCAATTCGCGTTGCGCCACATTGCTCATGCGAGGGCGGAGCGCGGCATACACAGGAAATTACTGAACGTAATCTAGACTTAAACTTACCAACTTCGGTATTTTAGGGCACATCGAGGAAATACAATCTTTCAATAGTCATGAAACCTTAGGTACATTATGTTTTCCATACGTCATTGTCAATGTAGTACGCTAACATTTTCAATCATGATAAACCCCCGTACACCAGCACCATTGTATTATCGCCGGTTGCAGTCATTTATTTCCTGTGTGGATAGTGGCTATAGTACAATGTTGGTATAATAGTATAACTCTGAGAAAGTTGTCGAAGAAAGAATGGGAGACTCGGCACCGCTTTTACAATTTAGGCACTATATTCTACGTTTGGCATACGCGTCCAGCCAATTGGTAACCAGGTCAGGTGCATGCTTTTTTCCTTTCAGCTTTTTTGGTAAGTCTACATAAATGGGTGGGTACTGTACAAGAAAATATACCGCTGTGCCTCATAGCAGCTGCATATTGAATCGTAGTGGAGGTCGGATATGGAATACACACATAAGCTTGTCTTACTTGTTCCCTGCATAAGGTGGCTTACCACGGAAACAACTTTGCTTTTCAGAGATCTTTGCAGAAGTAAGAAAGACGAGAAGCGATATTATCTCATCATACCCGCTGACGCCAAATAAATTGGAACAAAATCACTTATTAAATCTGGTGCCCAAACAGAAACCAGTCAACCGATAGACCCGTATCGATGCTTAATGGCGACGCATCCGGTGATTATCTGGCAATTAACGACGCCGATGCTACCGCGCAGCCAGGTTTTGTTGATGCGTCGACCGCAGCATTCCAAACACAGAACGGTGCATCGTTGCTGAAACAGTTACTCAACGCAGGTGATCGCGAGGGGTTCCCATCTTTCTTGTCCAGCGAGTGTAAAGGTAAACCACACCAACACGAGCCCGATTTCGAAGTTGGTGTGTGTTCAAAACGAAAAGAAAGAGAAAATCATCATGCTCCAGTTTGTATTCTTCAACGTGTAACATTTCCCAAATCAGCAGCCACGTATGAATGTTTCACTATTCTGCCAGCTGCGAAATTGGGCTCGTGTTGGCGTGGTTTGCCTTTATGTTTGGTACATATGTCTCTTGTAAACACACACTCGCACACACTTAATGCCGCTTTCACTTTTTCACCGATTTAGTTCTATAGTTTAGTTGAGTTTAGTTACATACAGTGGGCCACTTGACTATGGTGCACTCAACTCTTACGCAGCTTCTACAAGCTTGAATGAACAAACATGTACATAAATGCATGGTTTGGCAAGGGTTCTCCAGTATACACACGTATACGACACGTCATTTCAAGAAGACTAAGACACTTGCAGAAAAACTACACAACGCAAACGTTTTTAGTTGACAACATAATGCGTGATGGAGTAGCCACTAGAAAACTTCCAAGCAGCTGGTTGGTTACCCATCATGAATGGGAGCTAAAATGTTGCAAGCACAATGCACAATACCGTCAACAATACAGGCTTATATTACAGTGGTCAACTCACATTGTAGTGCCGTCAACACATCCCGAATGCCATCTGTATTACTCGAGCTCACTCGGGGCTGCTGTGAGTTGACAAAGTGATTTGACCACTTCAGTTGACCACTGTAATATTAGCCCTGTACCACATGTACAGTACATTAGCCGCGGATAAACACAAAAGGACTGCTGAAAATAAGGATTCAAGCACTTGGTACTGCGTTTGCGCAAGAATAAATAATCAAGCGAAGCAAGTGTTAACAAAGCGCACTTCTTTTTCCTTGTCCACCCGTCACGAAGTTTGGCCCCTCCGGCACCAGATGCACTTATATACGCGTACCAAAGAATGTGCGCACATGAATATGCGCGTGTACGCATGTGCTGAGATGCGCTAAATACGTTTGGAACAGTCGTCATGCAGTAGCGAAATAAGTGGAGTGAGTGAAGTCTTGCTTTTTGCCACCTAGGGCCAGACGACTCGCTAAATAGTACGTTGCGCAAATAACGGACACACAGACAGACCCGTTATTACTTGAGCCACTGAACATAACAGTTGGTCTGCGTGAGCATGCGTGTTGCTCAGCTTGTTTTATGTGCATTGCCGCAGTCAGACGATCGGCTGCGAAACGGCGTCGACGAAAACAAACATACACACAACGGAACCGGACTCTTCCAGAACCATTTTCGGTTGTTCAACTGGCAAACGATAAGTAAAGCATGTCGTTTTTGGACGGCAATATCCTTCCCGAGTTCAGCATGACGATAACAGTTGGACAACAGAGGTCCGTTATGCGTTGTGTTGCGCGCGTTTCATTTGCATCCTGAGACGTTTTGTTTCGTTACGCAGTCAGAGCACGAGCACGCTCCCATCTCAAGTACACATGATGTGTGCAGGGCTGTATGTATCCGCATTCTGGGCTGACATTGAGATCGCCCCTTTGGAAGCGTATAAACACGCACCAGCACCACTTACTGACACTTGCCGCGCCGTCATGCGAGTCAACAAGAGAGAGAGACGGGCGATACAAAGTTGTATCTAAGTAGTGGACACGGTTTAGTGGTGGTCGCCATCAAGCCATGTCATGGGAGCAAGCGCTCGCACGCAAGCGACCCGCAAACCAAACTGCACGCCAAAACGACAAGCGCGTTAAAAACCGTTTAGATATGACGCCCGCAACACGCTGTCATGAGAGTCGTAGATGGTGGCAAATTTGTAGTACTCGACACACATTCCGACTTACTATTTGTATGTGGCCATATGGACCATGTACACATACGCATGTAGGTCTCATCTCCAGATGTATATAAACTAACATACATCCGCATTCCACTCGCGTCAAGTGTGACTTTCATACCAGTTCCTTTTCACTCAGTTCTCTTGCCAACGTTTTGTACACATCTGCCATTTCCCAACTTTACAGGCAACCACCTGTCGTTGTCGAATCCATCGAGCGTACGCGGTTCACCGATTCATCGACACCGACCGGCCAGTAATCCTCCGCCGATCACGATGAGTTCGCTATTCTCGCCGACATCGCATCGAAGATCAGTGCCGATGAGCATACCACACAGGTTACATTACTTACTACATCTGTATTGTTATGGAATGCAGGCATTTCATGTTACACGTACATATACTCCGCTTTGAAACTAATCGTTCGGAGATAATCGTTTTCGTTTCATGAGTAACAGACACAGCATCAAGAGCGATCATCAAGATTGACAACATCACTTCAGTTTGCCTGTCTTGAAGTTGATTTTGACACCAACAATACGAAATCTTGCAGGAGCAGCGACCCGTTCTCGCAGTCGTACTCGGCGAGTGCCGGCGGCGCATTCGGTCCGCCACATCACGATCAGCGTCACTACCAACCACCACAGCAACAATCGGCCAGTCTACCGGCGACCAGCTGGGGCGGATTCGGCAACACCGGTGCACCGCGCGTCGTCACCAGTCATTCGACCTACTACGCCAGTGAGGCGTCGCCGAGTCGCGACATGCACGCCGCTGCACGACGTTCGCAAAGTGGGGGACTGCTCAGGCCGGCACTGCAAAGGTGCGTCCACTGTTTTTTTGACATTGTGCTTCTCTTCTATTTTTGAAGCATCTGCCAGTAAGGATGTTCACAAAGCATTTTCGTCTCTGACGGAGGCTCTAAGTGCCCAGGTCGTTACGGCCGAAGCAACAAATTTATGCAGATCTTAAAGCACGCATTGTATTTACGACCTTTTACGATCGATTTACGATCCTTCATTGTTTTTGTGCGTTGCTGCAGCCTTCAGAGCAAGCCGAAGACAGCGGACTAACATGATCTCACAGCAGCATGCTTAATGGTAACGCAGTCAACGCAGCACTGGAAGCATATTTTCAGCTTCTTAACGGTAAAAATTTCATACATGTAAAGGAATGTAAAACCAGAACCATCAGCGCAAAAGAATGTATCACGTGTTGCGCAATATCTGACAACCACTACCACGCTATTCGATCAGTCATTCCTCGAATACGCTTTGTCTCACTCCGCACCCGCACGCAAAGAAAGCTGGCCAACATCAAAATAGAGATGCACTTTGTGGACACAACCGGCACTTTCAATTTTCGAACACGCCGCGCCGCAGAGTAAAACAAAAAGTCCCGAAAATTTATATGGTGCATGAGACAAGTGTGTAGCATTAATATGGCTCAATTGTGCTTGCGACTGACGGCACTGTGGGTGACTGCCGATCAAAATAAGAATACACACTCACGTATGGCGTGGGCCATCGACAGCCTAGCTAGGCACTGCCGCGGAACTAAACTTGTTTGCATCGTCGTTTTTTTCGTGGTTGAGTTCAGATGGTTCGATAAAATACCACTAATACTCCGAAACTTGATCATGCGAACGTGTCCAGTAGAGAGGCAGCCGGACACAGTATGAGTGCGCGCGTCAAAAAAGGCCACATTCAAGTGGCGCGCGAGTTGAACTCTGTGCAGCCTGCAGCGTACCATATGCGTACGCGCACTGCAATGGTATTTCGATCAAATTTATTGGAGTGTTGGTTTGTGTAGCTGAAAAAGTGCATGGTTGAGTGCTAGTCCAAGACTCAATCTTCTCCTTGGTACACACGCACACGCGCCGCCAACCCGTCACATCCCAAAGTTAGACAATAACGCTGCACTTGAGCTGTGTGTATCTGTGACGCGATATCACGTCCGTGTGGCGGTTTTTTGACGGACCTACGTCCATGCATCCACTTATTATGTAACTTCTTCTGAGCTTAGCGACTCAACATTGTTTTATGTCCGAACTATAGGAACACCCGCTCGCAGGAGCCCCACGTCGGTTCGTTCAGTGGCTTAACACACATGGGGCACTATCGAACATGCCACTCTATTTTGCTCTGGTACAGTGTTTTTTTGCGCTTGCGGCGCACTCTGTCAACTTAACATACACTTTTACGCACGTGGCGCAAATGCGCCCGCATGCATTGTAAGCTTGCCTCAGGCGTTGGAAGATAGTGCTTGCCACACGTACAAAAAACAGTGGAACCTTAACGTCGATCAAATCATTGCAGTCAGCGTCGGCCGCTCTCAATCCCAAAGCGCAGAAGCTGGCTTTATACACCGCAATAGCGTTGTCATTAATCACAATTACAACAAAACAGATCTCACCCAGACCGCCTGCAACCATGTATACACAGGTCGACCAACAGAACTTTGGTTCCACATAGGGCACGCACCATATGTATACTGATATGTACATGTATGTCGCACTGTTCTGCTGGAAAACCAATTTGGTACTATACATACATATACTGTATGTTGTCGTTAGATATTTTATGGTCGAAACGAAGGCAAGGAAAAAATGATGATTTAGTTCTTGGTTCCACAGACGGCTTGACCGTAACATAGTATCAGTTACCCGTCTTATGCACTATGACGTGAAATGTTATCCTATTTTCGCAGACTTTTTTCTTCCTCAACGCAAAAATCGAGACCCATCCTGAACTGAGTTACGCGCGTTTGCTTGATTTCCCAGCAGCGCGCACATACACACTATCGGTTCAAAACGTACAGTAGTTTGTTTGATGATCTGATTAGTGCCACCAGACTCAGAGTGGTGCGTTTATAAACGAATCTAAAAAATCCAGGAGCTTCAGCCCTCCCCTGCATTGCCAACCATTCCCTCTGCATATTGGCTGTGAAAATGTATGCAAGCAAGCACACTTGACTCATGGACGATCAGCTCTGTCTAAGCCACTGGGATAGGATTGAATTTAGTGCGTGTTTCAAACTGACAGGTCTACTGGTGGACAGCAACGACAAACCATCATAGATCACGTTGCTTGCGCGTGCACGCTGCGCTTGTGATGTACGATGCATGTCCATATTTTGCTTCCAGCAGCATTTTAGTAATGCTGATGACCATCCAGCGACGGCCCAACGACACATTTAACCAGTATTGTAGCTGACAAGCGAGCTCTTTGGTCCGTCCCGGCTTTTGCTTACCAGCAAGCCAATATACCACCAACTCACCTAGGCCCCACGTGCATACGTGTAAATATACTGGAGACGGATATCACCAAGCCTGCCAATTTCGCGCGCTCTAGCTTTCTATAGGTGCGCAGGGTAGCGTAACCTTACGTGCACGAGGGCAATATCTGCCCGTAGTGGTATATGCTCTCAGCGGGAAAACGTGCCATCTATACATATGTCTAAGCTAGTCATATACCTTGCTATATTTGTGCATGGTTTCCAGCGGAGTCTCGCCTTTCATCACCAGTCCAGTCGGACAGCAGCGGCACGTTTGTATTACCTATATATCTCCGTACCTATTACACTTGTATTGCGTGGCTTCAAACAGACCAGTACACGCGAGACTGTCAACAGCCAGCGCGCAAACGGCTTCATGACTCCGCTGCACTCTGCCAACCAGTACTACACAGTATACATGGCTATTAGCAGCTCTGCGCTCGCGCTGATGTCTCTGTGCCGCACGTGTACAAACGGCAATAAGTAGTCCATTCATGCAGCGACCAGGAGGCAACTGACCAGGCAAAAGGCGCTCATATTTGTAAAGCGTCCATTCCTGTTGGTCGCGTGCTATATATCCCATCCCACAATACCACTATACGTACATGAGTCACAGTGATCGCATTTTGTTTCAGCTCCAGCATATTGCGACGAACACACTGTATAATACGACGTACGTCCAGCAACGTATGTATATAATGTTCCAGAGAGACTGACCACTGACGACGACAGTGTACATGCACAGTCAGTGTTGTGACAGAGACGAAATTCAAGCGTCCGGCAATGGTAGCGTGCGCACATATGGCTGGCAGCAATTTGCTATCCGCTGATGCTACAAGTGTACAAACATTGCGCCAATGAATGCGGCCAGTTTTACTATACGACGACGCGAGTGCAAATCCATTTAGTCACAACGACAACAGCGCCAGTCGAACATTGTGTCATCGTGTTCGATTCACAGCAGCACACACGAGCTTCGAACATGCATGACAACAGCGGCAATTGAGCGTGCCGACGTTCAGCACCAGCATTGACGATGGCCCTGTTGTCTTAAAGAACAGTGCTACGCAAACGCAATGTATTCGACAAGATTCTACAACGCGCATCCGTATCTGTACGTTTCTTGTACTCAATCTCAAACATTGAGGTTACGCACATGTACATGCATGAATGCATGTTCATCCTACAATCACGACAGGGCTATGTCTTTGTTAGCAAGCCATTTTCCCAGTGAATAGACTAAATTCTGCTGATCTGACCTCTAATCTGCATGCAACGGATAGTTCATCTGCGCCGCATGTCGGTGCGAAGATTTATTGCCGTACCAATAATTGGAAAATTGCCGACGTACTACATTATCCTATACAATACACATGCATAAATGTAGGTATTATGTATGAATACTTCTCCGTTTGGACAGAGCGAAAGTGCAGAGCTCTTGCACCACCACACATTTTATACAGTGTCGCGTTCGGCTCGCATAGACATTATTGATTGGCGGTCTGGGCCACGCACGGCCTCCAGCCGGCTGGCAGTTGCTGGCTTATATATAGGTGCATTCATGTGCCCCAGCCAAATATGCACGTTAGGTGTGCCGGCCTGGCCTACGCACACACGTACGTACGCTCACCGTAATAACGTAGTATGTACAGGTTTAGATAGCATACGCGCGCAAAGTAAATGGTGATATGATTCGGCAGGCATGGTTCTCGCGTGGTGTACGCGCACACGCCCATAGTACGCAGACGTGCTTGTAGCACGCCATTTCACGCGTCGAAAGAGGCCCGAATAATACACTAACTAAAGCAGAATACCATTGTCATGTTACGGGTGTATTGCACTCGGGCAAAAGCTCCGTCTGTTGGTCGCGAGTTTCATGTTTCGTAAAATAGAGCGCAATGGCATCACTTATTCAAACAGATTGTAGGCTCATTATATTTTCGATATAAACGTTTCGTAAGAACAACTCCGTAATTAGACGCCTTGATTTTGATTTGAATCATCATCAAGCATGAGCAACAAGTTGTCTGCTTTCGCTACAGGCAACATCGTTCGCTGGACGTGGCTGACATCTATGCGATGGATGGGTATGCCCCAGGGACGTCGTCGTACCTGCAGCCGGCTGGCACTACCGATTTCCCGGTGTATCCGACGACTTCCAGTTACGGCCAACAACTGCCACAACAATCCACGCATCCGCCACCGCCACCGCCGTTACACGCCATGCCGCCAACAATGGCTGGTCGATATGGACAACCGGCCACATCCGCGTTCGGCATGACGCCCTTCACGAGGTATGGGCGTATTACATCATGTTTATAAAACGTGCATGAATCGACACCTTGAATGTGACACACACTGCTTCCAAAAAAAATCTTGAACGCATTGCTTGCAGCGGCGCTCCGACATCTCAGCCTTTAAACGTGACAACTACGGGTCTTACCGGCTACGGCGCGGGACCATTATCCGGTCCAGGCGCCTACGGTGGCACTGGTTTCAGGTAAGACGATTTTCGACTAAATGTGAGACATTTGTGATCCCAGTATTACCGATAATGATTTTGCAGTGCTGCGCCGTCACAACATGGTTGGCCTTCAACTAGTGTGCCAGCGATGCCATCGGGCAGCGGGGCGATGTCGGCCGCCCAATTCAATCGAGACCCGTATTCGATGCCGGTGCCGACGCTGCAACGCGAGTATGACATGCTACGGCGTGAATATGAAGCGGCCGTGCAGAAACTGAACAGCACCATGAACTCTATAAAAACATTTTGGTCGCCAGAGTTGAAACGCGAGCGCGCCATGCGCAAGGACGAAATGCAGAAAATGCACCTTATGCAGGATCAGCTGCGAATGGCCACTCAAGACAATCAGGTACGCAAACAATGTCGTGATGTGTAGAGGTTATGGGCTGTACTAATCGATGCTTAATTGTGGCTAAAACAAAGAAGGCAGGTTGAGTGTGGTGTGGTATTGTGCGTATGTGGCTGTGTGAGTGTTTGCGTCCGCAAGGAAAATCGTAATTATGCCACATTGAACTGTACTAGACAGGACCCGTGCCTACGGCCCGGCTACAGCGCCGCGCCCGTGCCGTGCCACCCCCCCCCCCGAAGACCCGTTAGCATACCCAAAGCTACCCGTGAAAATTGACCCGTCCGCACCTCCGAGGGAGGGGGCCACAAACACACATATACATACGTCTTCCTGTTTTAGTAGTATAGATGGTAGGTTCGATATTGCTGGAACGTAACAGGGAAACTTACGCAACACACTGTGGCATTAGTGCTTCAGTCTCAAAGCCAGCTGTCCATAAACGTGCAGGCGTATAGCATTTGTTGCTGCTGAGTGTGCATTTAGTCTTGTGCTTACTGTGAACATGAGTGTCAAGTCAAATATGGGCGTGCACTGTGATTAGATTAGTTGCTGGTTAGGTTGTACACAATGGCGGTATCAAACTTGGTGATTCGATTGAATCTGCTAAAGTAAGTGTTTAAAAAATACAAGCGCGTGTGTTGTGTTCCATGTGATCAGCTGGCGCATGTTGCACAGCGTGTCATACAAAATACTGCGAAGTTTGGTCTCGCCCATTGTGTTTCAATGAGGTTCGCAAAGACAGACACTTCACTGACTGTTCGCTCATAATGTTCAGAAATCGGCAACTACGCTCAGACAGTTGCAATCAGAACTGCAGTGCCAATATGAATTGCAGCAAACCATCCGGTCAAGCGACATGTCGGGTATTCCGCGTGATGAATACGAAGGGCTCCGCATGGAGCGGGATCGGTAATCACCATACCATTTTCAATTTGTATTTTATTCGAAATGCTTGCCATCTTTGACTATTTGTGTTCTTTTCAACTCATTCCATTTTCAATTACAGCCTTGTTCGAGAACTCCAGCTGACGAAGGACACTGCGCGCGAATTACAGATGCAAATTGAAACGCAGAGACAGACGCTGGCCGGTCGAGACGAGTCCATTCGAAAGCTGCTAGACATGCTACAAGCCAAAGGTTTGACCAAGCGCGCTACAGTTGGACAATACTGGACAATAAGAATGTAAACCTCACAATTTGCACAGGCATGGTTCCCTACGGCGCTGGCCAAGAACACATGGAACTGGAACAATCCAGAGCGAAAATTATTGAGCTTGAAAACCGTTGTCGCCATCTCGAAACGACTATTGGTCTCAAGGAGCAGGATATTAGGACATTGCAGGACGTTAGTTCAGCGGATGCTCATATATTGTCGCAACAAAAATTGTGTGACGAACAAAAAATAGCACTGCACAGAACAGTGGGGCCAAACGTTCAAAATAGGGGGTTAGCCCAAGTTCTGTTCATATTCGTAAAGATGAACCACTGTGGATGCCTTATGTTGCAACATGGAATCGTATTTTTTAGGAATGTTTATCGGCGTCAGACAAATTGCGTCAAAGTCAACGACAGAATGAATGGTTGCACAAAGTCGGTGGCAGTGGGCAATACGACGAACAGGCCATGCAGGGACTGTTGGATACCAAGGAGACACGTATACAGCAACTCGAACGACAGTTACAACACTATGAGGAAGAGCTGCGCTCTCTACGCGAGCAACTACAAAATCAACCACGCAACTTTACCGACAAATCTGTGTCCACGTCAGAATACCAAGAGGTCAAGCTAAAGGTGAGTGCACTGAGCTGGTACATATGTAGATCAGTTGTACTGAGTTTCAGTGACACGAGTAGGGTTAGAGGTCGGGGGGTGGGGGTCCGACACCCGACATCTGAGAAAAAAAGCCGACACCCGGCAGTTCCAAAAAAACCGACACCCGACATCGACAGTTCCAAAAAAACCGACACCCGACATCTAGTTTTTGGACTAAAACCACACAACTTTTTTGCTCATTTGCATTACTTGTGCAATTTTTCAGCTCAAGTTACTGAATTTTTAAGTCTTTCACACGAAATAAACACCAAAATGTCACATTCTGCGTCTTCGGAAGTTTCGAACTGTGAGTGTCGGCTGTCGGGTCCCAAAAAACCCGACACCCGACATCTGGAGTCACCCGACACCGACACTTTTTTGTTGCCCGACATCTCTCTAGCCCTAGACACGAGACACACAATTTGCAATAAAAATGCATGTCCATAAATTTCAGATGGAAAAAGCAGAGCTCGAATTACAAACGAAAGTGTCAGAGCTGCAAGCAGCCCAGACGCGACTGATGACCGTCGAAGACCAACTGCGGGACATTAAAAAACATCACATCATATTGAAGGAATCGTGCAACGCAAAAGAACATCAGCTTCAACTAATGCAAGGAGACGTAAGTCAGCACAAATTAAAAGTGCCCCGTTGTCAGAGACGTCCTTCCTTCAGCACCGAGTGTACAACCAAAGCCATGTAATGCCTGCACGATGGGTTCTGACCGATGGTTTCATAGAACAGTGTAATCCACAACCTTAACTGGAACCACAACGGCCTGGCATCCTTACGTTAAATTGTACTCTGCACTTGCAAACGCCAATTAACTTTACAGTCAAACCCCGTTATAAGAGACGGGTCGGAGACGCCATTTTCTATCTCATAGCGAATAATCCACTATAACGCATCATGACATAATCATGTCGTTCAAATAAAAGACGGTTAAATTATGCAGAAAGACATGTATGGAGTCATTTTTGTTGAAATAATGCACGATTCAACCATTTTTTGCCGCTTGTCGCTGGTAAGGTTATCTTCTCTTGAAATGCGCTGTGCCTGCAAAACGCAGAGGTTTGGACACATGGCCATTCGTTAGTGGAAATCTTGCTTGTTATGACGAAGCACTTATAATATGTACGTGAGGTACAGAGACGGGACACGGAAATTTTCTAAAACTTCTGGACATGAAAAGTTGCCTTTTATACCCTAGTATCCATTATAACATATTCTCTTATAACGGGGTTTGACTGTATTCAGATTGAAGCGCTCCGAAGCAAACTTGAGCAAAAGAATGAAACGATTGAGCAGAAGCAACAACAAATGGCTGCGTACCACACTGATCAAGCGAAGTGTGCCAGTGATTTGGCAGACATCAAAGAACAGATGAAGGTAAGAAAGATGAATCAAGATATTAATTAATGAATTTAATAAAGTCCACGTTTAAAGTCCCATGTTTTCAGATTAAAGACAACAAAGTGCAGATGTTCCAAAGAAAGGTGGAAGGCTTGGAAGAGCTGGTTCGAGAAAAAGATGCCCAAATCGAGGACTTGAAGCAGCGTCTCAATAGTTTACCGGCCATGCAACACCAGAAACAAATGCAGGTCAGTGAAATACCGCAATCACTAATTGGTGAGTGTTTGAACATTGATTCAGTTGCAAATCTAGTTTTTCAGGAACAACTGGAGGAAATGATTCGCGAGCGCGATCGAATGCAGCGCGAGATTCGCGAGCAACGAGACGTGATGGAACAGGAACGGGTCGAGCAGCTCGAGCACCATCGCAGCGACACAAAAGATTTGCGTTCAGCCATTGACAGCCTGCAGAAGGAGATACGAGATCGGCAGGTGTTGATTGAGTCGCAGAACGAAAAAATCAGCGATATGAACAGAGAGCTAACGAAACTGAGGCGCGACCATCACGGAAGAGATAAGGTACGTTCGCGATGCGCGAACTGCTTGGTTATTGAAGGTACAAAGTTAGAACAAAACCATTTCGTGACGGAATTCGAGGCGACACAACACTGTCCGGGCACTGACCTGAATTGGAAACCACTTAGAAAGGCACTTAGGCTCTGTTGGCTGAAGCGCAAGCCTAACCGTAACGTTCGAAGATAGCTTGGCAACAGACCTGGCTCTATTCACTTTGAAAGATAGACCCGGCGAAAATTCCAACAATCGTGCAACTTCTCGTTACCAATGATATTATTGCAGAAGTTGGACTCCGATGAGGTAATCATCAATGAGTGCATTAAAAGTGCTGAATATCCATTCGTGTTAATTTAGTTGCGTTGCTACTGACCAGATTGAACTCGTCCGAAGTCTTAATGCTTGCCGTTACGAGTGTTCTATTATGTTTTGTTTTATTACGACATCAACCACCATGGACTAACAAAAAATCAATTCGATGTTTGCATCTCAGAGTACAAGATTAACATGTTGTACAAGCACTAACTCTATGGTGTGAACGAATGAAGCCTGAAGGATTTGTATTCAGCAAAACGTAACTAACAGACAAGTTGACGCTTTCCCTTGTTTTCAGTTGTCGAGCGGTGAGAAAAATGAAATCGATCGGCTGACCGATGAGCTGGACGAAGCTCGTAGTGAGGTCGAGAAGTTGCTCAGAATGGTGAAACAACACGAACGAGAGGAGAATCATTTGCACATGAAAATGAAGGAAGCACAACGGTAGACTGTTGCCACATTCGTTGCCTGACGGTCAGTCACCTTCAGAGGTACTAAACATATCATTTTCAGACAACTGGAAGAGGCTCGCAGAACTGGCAAGTTCAGTGGAAGTGGAGGTGATATGCTTGGAACATCACCGCTGTATCGCAAAGCCGCGGATGAACACGTATTGAAACAGAAAGATCAGCGGTAAATTTCTTTAACCACTTAATGTTGTTCATTTCAAGACAGTTGAACCGCAAAGTCCTAATACGTCGCCATTGCTTAGAATCGAGGAACTTGAGGAGGCGTTGCGTGAAAGCGTGAGCATCACAGCGGAACGTGAGCTAGCCATCGGTCAGCAGAAACAAATGGCGCAGCAGATGGACATGAGGGTGAGCTTTGTACAAAAGATTCTACGGTTTTTTTATAATCATGACTTAAATACTGTAGGGTTGAAATCGCTGCTATGTTACATGTGTACGCTGACAAGTTATACCATTGATTTTAGATGAATGCGTATAAAGATCAACTGACACAATTGCAACAGCAATACACTGAAGTGACACAACGGGCTGCTCACGTTGATTCCACTGGACAAGACAAGGATGCGATCATTAGAGCGCTGCGGAGGGAACGACATAAATTGCTCGACGATTACTTACAGCTCAAGTAAGTCCGATCTGATGTGAGCTTTTAGAACGTGTTTTGTGTAACAACACGCTTTTTGTTCTCGATGTTGTTTTGTTCTCAGCAGAGGGCGAGGCACCCAAAGATTGTCAGTGCGAGTGCACCACATGCCCGCGTGACAACCCGGAGACTACCATGTCACATACATACCTGCATACTTGTGCACCATCGCCACGCAAAATGACTTTTACTCCTTATTTAAACTTGGCAGACAAGACTACTTCCAAGCTCTCATCACTGAGAAAGAAGCGCGCGTCGCGTTGCTTGAAATGACAAATCGAAACCCGGAAGAGGTGCACAACCTGAAGAGACAAAGAGAGAAGTTGATGAGGAGAATGAAAGATGAGGTCAGTCGGCCAGCATCAAGACGAATGTCATGTCATGTATGTATTTCAGTCTAGGTATATTCAATTGTATCTTTTGGTAGCTGTTGGGACCTGAAGTGTAAGAGCCAACAATTGAGTTGTCAAAAGCACGACTGTATGACCTGCGACTCATGACAGTACGAACCCGAGCGTGCTATAAACTACAATACTTACGTTTGACCAAATGCTTACTAAGTAAACTCAACCAGCACAAAGTATCGGTTGTGCTCGAATAATCTCCAAAACCCTTCTTTCAAGAATGAAAGACGGATTCGATTGCTGGCCGACTCAAAAACTGAGCTCGGAGACGTTGGTTCGTTGATGAAGGAGATGAAATCGCCGCTCGATCAGCAGGACGACGATGCTGAAGGCATCTGGGCGTAAAAGCCTTCTTATAGAAGACACCAAAACTCCCCGATCATCACTCAGGATCAATACCAACATGAGCCTCATCTAGATCAGAGCCATCGCCGGCTGCAGCTGTCCATATCATAACTCGTGAAGTACACACACTGCCATAACGGATGAATCAGCCATTCCGAATTCGTTCCAGTAACGGATATTACATGTATTCGGCTACTATTTGTTGTGCAAAACACATAAATGCAATTATATTAAAACGTTCATGATACAGGTGCTAAAGGTTAATGTCACTCTTATGTAACGCTTCTGTGCGCACTGTCCATACCGTCATTACATTTTGTAAAGAAATTGCAATGTTATGCGTTTGCCTTGTTCATGATAGACACAAAGCAGCAGCTATTCAGTGATTACACCGAAGCGCTGTTATGTTAGCCGTTCTTTACTCACCTTTAGTACTTTTGGATTTGCTTATATCACTTCGTGCTGCCATATTTGTTTCTATTTGATGCTGCCAAACTGTCAGCAGCTCGCACTATAGTGTACAACAGCTCGCGACAGTTAACATTTTTTAGGTCATAGTCGGTCTAGTTTCCAGCTTCATCAAACAGCTTTGTTTCGGAATTTTCACGGAAGTTCTTATTCGAATGTTTTTAAATCGTGTTCTTATTCGTCTATACTCAGAAAAACAATTCACTCGACTGCCGTCTATGAAAACTGCGTTCCTTTTTTGTGATCAGTTAACCTGTGCTAATCGTATTCTCATTGTGAACTTATTCTCAGAATTATTTCCGTTCTTGTATACATACAGTACGTATCTCTGCCGCTGCCATGTGGATTTTATTCGTTTTGCAATGTCAAATAAAGTATACGATGAAAGTAGACAAAGATCACAGAAATGTGCTGGCTGGCTGACAGTTCAAACTTGGTAACATCCGACCCGACTTCGAGATGGAAAATCCACTTCACGTGACCGCATCATTAATGCGTATTGTCATGTCGACTGTGGAAGAGAAACATAGCGACGGCACCACTTCGTGAGATCGGAGAGCGGCATTAACTAAGTTTGATGCGCACGTCAGCCAGACAGCACTTGTGGGCGGCCGTTATTCGCATATCAACTTTGCGGGCATCATGGCGCAGGAATGCTCACGGGGTTGATTGGGCAGTTTTTTTTAATAACACTTTTTCTAGTGTACACCCCAGCACCATCAAGTTGTGAAGCTTCAAGCAATCGTATACGTATTGGATGGGCATGTAAAATTTTGTGCGCACATTGCAAGTCAGTCACAATGGTGTGTGTTATTGCGTAAACCATGCGCATCGCATATTGGTCGCACAATGACCATGTAAGAATTCATCAAATCTATCCTGATTTTCACGTTCAGTCACTCTTAACCACTGTGCTATTTGTGATTCTCACAAAACATTTTCACCTGAAATAAATCCAGCAGATCAACCACGTTGCAGCAGGTCTGAAACATTCTCTTTACTACATGCTTTGTGTGCGATCACGCAACGCAACGTCATTGCCCCGTCACTTTCCCTCTTTACGATTCAGGAAAAAAATTTGACCAATTCTTATAAAGTCATTGTGCGACCAATACCCCTGATCAACGCCGTGGATTCCCGAAGCTTGATCCCCACAAGGTTGATACAGCCGTGGTTACATGTGCCGGGATGTGCCCTAACTACTCTAATAATCAAAGGCATCCAAAATGCCATGTCCATATCCATATCTCAATTTCCCGCCTCTCCAACAGCAGCAGTGTCACGGTATCCAACGGACGCTAGCGAGTCCAGCACCCATTCCGGGATTTCGTCTCCTTTTGCGACAAACATTTTGTCGAGAAAATCGTCCAAAAACGCCGGAAACCTATCCTGTTTGATGCTGTCACGCACCTGGCGCATCAAAGTTAACAGAAAGTTGACATTGTGAATGCTGATCAGTTGACAGGATATTGGTTCGTGTTTGACGATTGCGTTCAGATAGGCACGCGTGTGATGTTGGCACGTGTGACAGGTGCAATCCGCCTGAATGGTCAGGTGTTCAGTCTATTTCGTCAGCTCACTGAGATTATCAAGATACAAAAATGAGCAATTGTGTAAAGCTAGAGGGTACTGTCAGTTTCTTGTCATGTAGCCGACACAACAAACATCGTTAGTTACCGATGGCCATGTGGCGGTCGAACCGTAAGGATACGAGAACAAATTGCTCTTTGCTCGCAAAACACCAACCTGTATGGGCGTGTGATCGTTGACAAACGAACTATGATTGAGATTGAGATCACCATGTGGTGTCATCGCCCTGCCGAATCGTGCTGTGCGCGTCGCGAACACACAATCGAACATGTCCACACCCAACGCCGCACAAACGACCAGGTCGACTGCCATGCCGACACCCATGCAGTATCTGCGAATGATTGCCGCAGGGATGTTTTGGTGCGCTGCTTTGACCCGTTCTCATACACAGCCAGTAATAGATAGCCTCAAGTCTTCACTGCTTGTAAAATACGCATCAAGTATTATCAGCCCAAGCGGCGGTCAAATATGCAACCATTCAGGTGCAAGCCTCTGTTAGTCATTCCCAACCTCGGTTTCTCATCAGGCAGTCGATCAGTACAGTGGTTGACAATACGCCAAAACTCTGATTTAGCTTCGCCGCCAGACAATCCGCCGATGGCGATGCCGGGAGGGTCACGTTTCGCGATCTCCATGCAGCTTTCCGTCCGTAGGTCGAAATCAAGTCCTCCCTGAAGTTGAACGGCTTTGAAAAATCTTTGAGCATGAAACCAACTCGTCGATTTTTGGGATCTCACACTTGGGAATTTCATGCATTCCATTCGCACAGGCCCGTCCGTAAAAGTAAGTCGAAACAGAAACGGAGTAATGAAGAATCAATAAGATAAATTTACATGGAGAAAAAAGCCGCCGCGAAAAGGAAAATTGTTTTTTTTTCAAAAAAATTTGTCAGCGCGAAACGTTGCAGATAAAAGGTACGAACTTGCACAATTGGAAACAGATTCTGATCATTAGGTCGTTGGTGGGCGTCAATACATCGATCCAACCATCGTATCGAACGGCGCATCGCCTCGGCCACGCGGGGACCCTGAGGATCAAAGGGAAATTGAAAACTGTAAGAGTTGGTCACGTTACCTTTGATCAATCGCACGAATTCACACTGATGATGTCCTGGTGCGCCACATGAGAAGACAGGTAGAAACCCGCAAACTTACTGTAAATATACAAACTACTTACCGTCGTCAATACATGCACCACATCATCCAGCTGCATTATAATGTCAGCACCAAGGGCGTTCTGGATTCGGATAGATTCTTCGGGCGTCAGCAAC
This sequence comes from Rhynchonema sp. JSB1_4, assembly GCA_030248065.1. Classification (NCBI taxonomy): domain Eukaryota; kingdom Metazoa; phylum Nematoda; class Chromadorea; order Monhysterida; family Xyalidae; genus Rhynchonema; species Rhynchonema sp. JSB1_4. The sequence goes on from JASAMV010002234.1 coordinate 58,274, forward strand.
ATCTCCGAGCCTAAAACACCGGTTTTGCATTGGCAGAAAAACGTATGTATGCATACACACGGTCTGCGCTCTTTGTGGCAGATTTGAGACTACTTTCGCTCACCGAATATTCGCGCCATAATTGACAAGGAATCAACCACGAAACTAGCACTGAAGAATATTCTCTCACAAGGATTCACAATAAACAGATGGACCCCATGCACCAACCAGTGTGCGGCGATTTGAACTTCACTCCGAATTCGTTGATCTCCATCAGCTCATTCAGCGAGACCATCTGCAATGCTGACATTCACAATAATATGATCTAGTTTGAGAGCGAATAGTGAAACATCAGCCAGCCAATCATCCTTGCACATCCAACTATTCACCTGAAATCCACCCGAATCGGTGAGTATGGCTCGTGGCCAGTTCATGAACGAGTGCAGTCCCCCGGCAGCACGCACCACATCGTGACCGGGTCGATGCCCCAAATGATAGGTGTTGCCCAACAGAATGTGACAGTCCAGATTCATCGCTTGTTCGGGCAGAATTCCTGAATGGGCAGTACACAGTTATTGTTGGAAACATCAGCTGGTCAGTCAGCCGTTTCATGGTGAATTCCTCTGCGCATGTCTGCCCTATCCTATTGCAAGATCAGAACTAGCATTAGACGATTACTGCAACGAAACTTCGCCACAATTGTACGCACAATATTGGACCAAAATGTCGTTCCCTTTCAGCATCAGATGGTACTGTTGTTGTCATCACTGAATAGCAATTGGCCTCAGTTTACCCATTTTGTGATGGCGAATACTCTTTGTGATGGAAGAAAGCGAAGAAAACACCTTGAAAAAACTTCATCGACCAACCTTTCAGCGTGCCTTGCGTGCCCACGGGCATATACACAGGCGTGTCCACCACAGCATGGGGAAGACGCAACTTTCCCACACGCGCCTTCGTTCGACTGCATTTGGCAACAATCTCGAATTGAAGTGCTGACGGCTTCATTTTCTTGTGGTTAGGGTTTCTAAAATTCTCGATTTGACAAACAAGTTCCCTAAGTGATCAGCACAGCTCCGATCACCTGTGATATGGACTCATTTGCCTAAACACAAAGTAGCAGCACCAAATATGACACGAGTTACAAACTCGTCGTTTATTCGCGAAATCAATCCGAGCTTGTTGGTCCGTTTTCGTTTATTCCGCAACCCGCTGGGCCTAACTATGGTGAAACAACATAACAACAGCACGAAAACCTGAATAAATATGATTGGATCTAGCAATATTGTCACAGCCAGCAAGACACACGAGATGTAAATATGGCAAGACTCGCACAACAAAACAATTTGTTCAGTAAAATAATAAGTGCAAAATTATGTTGGCAAATAATGCGATAAAGAACAAGGTGAAACATTCCACAGCCAAATTTGGAAAATTTGGTTCAGAAATGGTGCCAATGGCGTCAACAATGCAAATATGCCACAAAATTGGAATGAACTGCAAACTCAAGTCGTATAAAGCTCGAAAATACACCACACCCACTTAATTATTTAATTAGCGACTCAACTATTTGTCACCGGGTTTCCTGTAGACCAACGTTTTGTCCAGTTTCACTTTGTATCGCAACAGCGCCGCATACCGTCTGAGCAACGTGCGCCAGTAACACGTCACATCCTCTTGTCGCAGATGATTCCAGACAAAGTCGAATCCGCGTTGAGCGATCTCGCGCGCCACTTGGTCATTCTCTTTCACAAACTGCAGCAACTCTCTGCAATAAGTGGCTTTGTGTCAACCAATACTCAACACCAACAGAACGGCTTTACAGCAGCCGCGATAGCAACCACGGTGATAGGTCAACAGGATGTGCTTTCTTGACTTTAGCAAGTTCGAGACAAACCGAAGTTCTCGTCAGCTTGAGATGCCCAAAAAAATAAAACAAAACACAAACTCACTCTACTTCATTCAGCGATGTTGATACCGGAATGTAGTGCACCCACGGCTTCAATGCGTCGTAGAAGAACTCTATCCAATCATCACCCACGTGGAACACGAGTGAATTACACAGGAACAAATGTTTGAAACGGAAACTGGCAGCAACGCCGCGGAAATTGAACAGGTACCTGCAAGACAAAGCACAAGTGTTGTAAGCGGAATAAAAACTTGTACAATTCATTTTATTCATCATTTCACGCACTTCCAATGTTTAACTGTGCCCATTCGAACTATCAAGTATCTTGCCAGGATTCGAGAAACGACATAATACGCAATGAAAGACATTTTTCGGTCCCTGTTTTAACACAAAATAACAATAGGCTAGTACACTCTCCCTGATGCGGTCACTCGCGCGTTCCTCGTACTAAAATCAATAGTCTGACTTACCAGAAATGAACAATACAAAACGTGTTAACGACACGTCATCCATAAATTACGGGCGGGGATGACACAGAAAGACAATGCACAGGTGCAAACAGCACCACCACGCAAGAATAATTGCAACAATTATCTTACACTAACTTGTATTTGCAATGATCCCGAAAGTGCACTTCTTTAGCAGGTTCAGCATTCAGAGTGTCCTGCAACAGGTTGCGACGTGGAAAATTAAGAAATCGAAAAATAACAGTTTGGTTTGGGAGGAAAAATAATGTACCTTTGGGCTTTTGTACGCCTGATTCTTCGTGTATTGAGCATCAACCAGATCGGGCTGGGCGCGTGACAGCAGCACAAGTGGATCACGTTGGTCGCTGGTGCGCGAACCACGGAAGAACGCTCGGTCCTGTTTCTCGTCCCACGGATAACGCTCGGACTCGCTGAAAATATGGGGGAATTCTTAATGTCTGTTCTTTATTGTGATCGGTCGGTAGGTATCACCCTGGTGAAATCGAACGAGACCTGAATTGAGCAACGATCACGCGACTTTTTCCAATCAAGCACCGCTGTGCGCAAGCCTCGAAGCCGCTCTTAGTGTGGTCTATTGAATGACAGAACGCAATCAAAAGCTCTTCAGAAACAAGAACATATACCCAACCGTTTCAATTCCTTCCTCAGCAGATCCCAGCGCCCGATTCCTGTCGGAAACAAAGATATGGCGGGGCCACCAGCCCAGAATGACCATGCTGGGTACAAAATGTCACGCTCGTTCGACGGGACCTGAATTGAAAATGCCTTTTTCTTGTTTTGGTGTCACAGTGTTCCATCACAGCACAAGATCAAACATTACGCAATCCAACCTTGCTGAACGAAAATACGGGCGCCAGCTTCATGTAATTGGGCATGTGTGGAAAATCACGAGGATTCAGGTAGAACTCCATGTCCGGCAAATCGTCCAGGATCTCGTGCAAAAAATGCTCGATACCTTGACATCTGAAACAAAATGAGTAAATTTCATCCAATCCAAATATCCATCCAATCTAAATAAATGACCCAACTAAATCCCCACCCACCTCGGCCCAAACATGCATTTTTCGGAACGATAAAGTTTGTGATTGATCACTTGATACTTGACTGCTTTGTCCTTCATTAGCTCCACCATGCCCTTGCTGATACCCTCTGCCTCGAACGGGGCAAAATCGCGATCCATAACGCTGGAAAACATAGTGTAATAATAGAATGTAACAAATCAAATGAGGTAAAAATTGGACAAGAAAGTAGGCTGGTGGTAACCTATCATAGCAGCTGCAATTGTTGTGACGACACGGAGAATAGGATTTCAGCGCATTTTCGATCTTCGTCAAATACTTTTGCCAGCGTTTATTTTCTGTGAGTTATTTAGCAGTGTTGTGAATGTGTGTTGTGCACCCATCTAATATGAAGATTTTATGCCAGTTGGTTGACGACTAACCATGCTTCGATGCAGATTTGCTGTCCACTCCACCACCACACGTCTCTCCTTGAACTCCATCTTTCGTGCAATGTCCTCCTTGGTCATCTGTCGTGTCCACGGACTCAGTGAAAGTGGCCATCAAGGTTGATGTCATCAGGCCGATAAGCAAGATTGTTGCGATTGGCTTATCATGTTGCCGCCGAATAAAGACGAGTTGCACTGCGTTCATTGTCTGTTATTTGTTGATGTTACTGAGGCAACCCACACCACACACACATCTAAAAATAAAATGCCGGTGATATCGGTGTGAAAGTATGGGTCTGATTTTTGGTTAAAATGTACGATTCGAGGCGTCTAACGAGATACCGGGTGCGTGGGTACCTGGCCAAGACGTAGGGCCGGTCAAGACGTAAGGTTCGGCGACACGTAGGGTTGGACAAGACGTAGGGTACAAGCGGCAAGACGTAGGGTTCACTGGACAACACGTAGGGTTCACTGGTCAAGACGTAGGGTTCATGAAATGCAAAAAGTTTGAAAAGTGGTAGGAATCTGCCATGCATGGAGATGTATTACCGTGGTTCAGTGCATGGCATTCACCCACTCTGTTTCAAGTCATATTGAGCATGGGATATGCACGATTGGATCGTTTTATCCGAAACATCGCAAGTTGTCAAAAATATGACATATACCCCTCACAAGGTAAATGTTCAATTAGCAGGCACGCAAGCTGAAATGAAGCTGGCACGTGCGTACCTTAACCGATTTCAACCATTCAGGTACCAAACAATACCGGCTGCGATGCTGAACACATTGGTTGTACTCATTTCACGGTTGCTTAAAGTTTCGTTGGTCAAATGAGCGGTATACATACGCCCATGTGCACCTGACATGGTACATACATACATACATATGTACATATACTGTATGTCATGTCGGTATGTGTTGTGACCTTGGTCTGTTATCACATGTCGACATGCACCTATACTGTCATAAAGAACCGTTTTTTATTTTTCGTGGAAAAAAAACGGTTTTTTTCCGAAAAAAAACCGTTTTTTTCCAAATACTTTTCCAGTACTTAAGAACGTAATTTCGAAAAATGTAACAATTTCAGTGCAAAATTTGTTCCAAGTGACGAGAGTGCTCTTGAAGAGTGTTGAAGTCAGTCGAAAACACTTGGTTTACACGCTTTTTGGCCCATTTTGGGCCGGTTAATTTTCGTGTTCGAGCCAATTTTTCACTGAAATTGAAAAATTCATCAGTTTTGCATTACAATTTTTTGGCAAAATTGGAATAAAGTACCGATATTTTTCCGATCAAAAACCGAAAAGGTACCCACGGAAAAATAAATGGAAAAGTATTCGGGTCTCGGAAAAAAAACGGTTTTTTTTCGGTTTTTTTTCCGGAAAAAAAACCGGTTTTTTTTTCGCCTGCCAGTATACATGCACCCACACTCTACCAATCTATGTATACATACAGTATATACGTCAGGTGCACGCTGGCATACGTGCGTGCGATTTTTTGGGGAAACGAGGACGAAAAACACTGGTTTTTGCCTTTGAAAGGCATTAAATTGATTGTGAAAGAGATATAATTTGGACTTGTCCAGTGTAGTTCCTGGGGGCAGGGGCGTCCTAAGGTGCACTAACCGCCGCGACCAAGGCATGGTAGTGGCTGAAGCCGCCAAAATACCCTTTTTAAGGAGAATTATTTCCATAAAGGGGCAAAAATCGGTGAAATTTTCTACCTCAGAAAGTGACTTTTTTTCTGAATTTGGGTCTTCCCCCCCAGGGAGGTACGCACGGAAAAAAGGGACAGGTACACTAACCGCCGCGCCGGACCAGGAACTACACTGCCGCCCCTACCAGCCCCACTCTCCTACCCTAGACAGTGCCCACCGCAGTGCTGTGGCTACTTCTGAGGGGGAGATACTGAACCTTGTGGCCAAAAAAGGGGGGATACCGGGGTACTGTACCCAGAATCTTGGGTGGGGAATCCGGTTTGGGGGGGGGGGGGGGGGTGGGGGAAGAAATTTTAGGGGGAGATACTGTACCATACTACTTTCGCGAGAATTCAATTTTTATAGGTTAAAATGTGCATACCGTAAAAACCTAAATAGAAGGGGGGCTCTATTAACTCACTGACCCCATTTTGGGGGGGGGGCGCTATTACGGGGGGGGGGGGGGGGGGGGGCAGAGGTGGGAATCGGGCCGGGTTACCTCGGCCCGGCCCGGCCCGACGAGGTCAGGGGGTCGGCCCGGCCCGGCCCGGCCCGACTGCCACGAAGTCCGGCCCGGCCCGGCCCGGCCCTTTTTTTCGATATTCCCAAATTTCGACCGAAAACCCTAAAAAGTGCAAAAAATTTCGCGCTGCGCGCGATATATGCACTTTTTAGTACATAAAAACAGGCACGCGAAAAAAACCTGTGTTGTACCCTACCCGCCCCGAAAAATCTACCCCCCCCCTATACTTGCGTATTTTTCCGCAAAATATATTTTTGGAAAAAAACCGTTTTTTTCGGAAAAAAACCGTTTTTTCCAAATATTTTTCCAGTACTTAAGGATACCCATGGTCCAAAAACGCCTATTTTGGAGAAAATTTTGTCTGGAAATGGCCTAAAAAGGCTAAAAATGCACCTGGAGTTTAAAAAGTGCTCATTTTGAACTGTTTAGCACCGATTTACCGTAAAAACCTAAATAGAGCCCCCCCCCGGAATAGAGCCCCCCTCGGAATATCGATCGAAAATAACACCGGATTTGGAACGTTCTCGCTGAGAAACGAAAATAATTTTTTGAAAATGGGGTCAGTGAAAACGGTTTTTTTCCAAAAGTTGCCACTTGGAAAAATTTCCGGAAAAATAAAAACGTATTTTTCCGGGATTCGGAAAAAAACGGTTTTTTTTCGGTTTTTTCCGAAAAAAAACGGTTTTTTTCCGGCCCGCAAGTATACCTCCCCTCCCCCCCAAACCGGATTTCCCACCCCAAAATCCCAGGTACACCACCTACCCCCTACCCGCCCCGATTTTTTCCACCTATGTACCCTACCCATAGTAGTGGCTGGGGGGGGGGGTTGTGGGGGTTACCCACCCCCCTCAGTACTTACCTACCACACTGGTTTTTGCCTTTGAAAGGCATTAAATTGATTGTGAAAGAGATATAATTTGGACTTGTCCAGTGTAGTTCGTGGGGGCAGGGGCGTCCTAAGGTGCACTAACCGCCGCGACCAAGGCATGGTAGTGGCTGAAGCCGCCAAAATACCCTTTTTAAGGAGAATTATTTCCATAAAGGGGCAAAAATCGGTGAAATTTTCTACCTCAGAAAGTGACTTTTTTTCTGAATTTGGGTCTTCCCCCCCAGGGAGGTACGCACGGAAAAAAGGGACAGGTACACTAACCGCCGCGCCGGACCAGGAACTACACTGCCGCCGCTACCAGCCCCACTCTCCTACCCTAGACAGTGCCCACCGCAGTGCTGTGGCTACTTCTGAGGGGGAGATACTGAACCTTGTGGCCAAAAAAGGGGGGATACCGGGGTACTGTACCCAGAATCTTGGGTGGGGAATCCGGTTTGGGGGGGGGGGGGGGGGCGGGGGGGGAAGAAATTTTAGGGAGAGATACTGTACCATTACCACACTACTTTCGCGAGAATTCAATTTTTATAGGTTGTTAAAATCAAAATGTGCATACCGTAAAAACCTAAATAGAAGGGGGGCTCTATTAACTCACTGACCCCATTTGGGGGGGGGGGCTCTATTACGGGGGGGGGGGGGGGGCAGAGGTGGGAATCGGGCCGGGTTACCTCGGCCCGGCCCGGCCCGACGAGGTCCGGGGGTCGGCCCGGCCCGGCCCGGCCCGACTGCCACGATTTTTAAGGCAAAAATCGGTGTTTTTCGACCTTATTTGCCCAAAAATCGCGCGCTCCGCGCGCAAACCCACCTATAATACCTATTTTTAGGCGATTTTCGGCCAAAATTTTGAAAAAGTACTATTTTTACCTCAATTTTTGGCCAAAATTGTATCACAAAAACGGTGTTTTTTCGCCTTTTTGGGTGACCAAAATCATACCTCTCACGCTTCCGGTCCCAACCCCGCATCATACTTACCTCCCACCCACACATGGGCCTGCCACTACACTGACCCTACCTACCCGCCCCGCCAAAGTAGCCACAGCACTGCTTTGGGGGGGGCTCTATTCCAGTGTTGGAGGTACTCTGGAGGGGGGATACCTACTGTACCGCGCTCGGAGAGGGGGGGATACCTACTGTACCAGAGCCGATGGCCTGGGGGGGTTATGTACTTAGGGGGGGTTTGGGGGGGGTTAGGTTTTGGGGTGAAAATTTTTTATGTGTTTATTATGTGTGGAATCGTGTGAAAACGTAGTATTTGCGCGCGTAGCGCGCGAATTTCGGGTAATTTGAGGTAAAAAACACTGATTTTGCACTAATTTCGGCCATTTTGGTCAAAAATTGGCACTTTTGGGGCAAAATCGGGGGGGATACCTACTGTACCGGGGTGAAAATCGGGGGGGATACCTACTGTACCATGCCAAACATCGGGGGGGGGGATACCTACTGTACCAGGCGAGGGGGGGATACCTACTGTACTGGGGGGGGCTACCCCCCAAACCCCCCCCCACCTCCAACACTGCTCTATTCCGGGGGGCCTATTAATTCACTGACCCCTTTTTGGGGGGCTGTATTACGGGGGGCTCTATTCCGGGGGGGGCTGTATTTAGGTTTTTACGGTAGGTACTAAGGCAGGTAAATCGCGCGGAGGGCGCAAATTTTAGCACTTTTAGTCGATTTTGACCGACTTTTTGCCATTTTGGACCAAAAAGGGACTTTTGGGGTGAAATTTTGGAAAAATTGGGGGAGATGCCGTACCAGAGAGGAAGAGATACTGTACCTCAGCGCGGGGGACACTTTTGGTCAGTCGGGCCGTCCCCAGAAGATTGACTAATTTTACGGAAATCCACCCGTTTTGTGTGTGCTTAAGCATAGTCCCATACTTAAGCTTTAGGCTTCTAGTTCAGGCTTAGGCTTAGGCTTGCGGTTAGACTTAGGCTTAGGCTTAGGCACCAGCCTGAATCAGATAAAACCCACAGCCACGGCGAAAAACGGCTGTATCTTTCGTGGACGCGTGGTCGGTCGGGTGGATTTCCGTATACCGTATTCCCTAAAATAGAGCCCCCCCAAAAATAGAGCCCCCCCAAAAATACAGCCCCCCTAAAAGGGGTCAGTGAAAAAATACAGCCCCCCAAAAATACAGCCCCCCCCAACTTGGAATTCCCCGCTTGGCAGTGCGCTTGGGGGTCGTAAAGTCAAGTTCTTGTATAAGACACCTTGTGTACAACGTTTGTGGTTGAGTATATGATGACGTAAAGCCTTTTATGGAAGATCTGCACCTGAAAACACTCAATAATGACCAGTAAAACCCTGACAGAACTCCATTTTAGGGGTATTTTTTGGAACATTTTTTTAGATTTTGGGCAGCGAAAAAATACAGCCCCCCAAAAATAGAGCCCCCCAAAAATACAGCCCCCCTAAAAGGGGTCAGTGAAAAAATACAGCCCCCCCCTTGTATTTTAGGTTTTACGGTAATTAGTCGCTCGTGTCCCCAGAATTAGGAGATAAAAATCTTTGGAAAATCATCCAGGTGCCCTTGATCATCAGGTTTAACCGTTACACGCAGCTGGCTGTGTGTGCATTAATTAATACACGTGTGTGTATTAGACAGCAGCAGCGCAAGTATAAGTAGCAGCGGCCAGACGGGAGTGTGTGTCGGTTCGCTAGCTCAGCGGTGAAGGCGTTGGACTCGTGGTGCCTGCGGGACCGCTGGTTCGAGTCCCGCCGGCGCCGCTGAAATTTTTTGTTTTTTGGCTTTTTTGGTTAAAACTATTTTATACATGTACAAAATGATGAGAAATAGTGTTTATAACAGTGAAATCGGGGTTGGGATGTCAAAACATAGCCATCATTTTTTGTTTGTTTTCTTGAGCTTAGCCTTAGGCTTGGGCTTAGGCTTTGGCTTAGGCCTAGGCTTAGGCTTAGGCCTACGCCTAGGCTTCTTTGGCTTGGGCTTAAAC
>JASAMV010002235.1:0-19608 GCA_030248065.1 Rhynchonema sp. JSB1_4
CACAAGTGCATTTCACGCAAAACAAACATGTAAACATTGCGAGAATGAAAGACAAGAAAATGAAAAGAAAACCAAGAAAACAAGAAAATGAAAACCACAACAACAAGGGCCACTACGTAAGCACGTCGTGTACATCTAGAAATAATTGAAACAGAAACGCGTGCCCGCGGCAACAAAGGTCAAACACGTACAGCCGTGGCCGACGACACTGGGACGCTCTCCCATCGCCTCCCCCAACTCCTCGATCACTGACGGGTCCCAGGCCAGAAACGCTTGCATTCGAAATTGTGCGTGGGAATCTTCCTCGTTCCAGCCCGGCTGTGACAGATTGAATCCCAGCACGCTGATGTTGACTGCCGAGCCTGTAGCACTTTTGCACAGTTGCACCTGACGAAACTTCAGTTGCACACGTGTAAGGAACCGTTGGCTAACCGCTGTCTCTGAACAGCGACATGAACTGGGCGAACAGCATATCGGAGCACGGTGTGAGGTTCGGAACTTTCTCGTCGGTTCGCAACGTCACCGAGGTCGCATTTGGGAACTTTGCTGCTATTTTGGTTAAGGCGGAGTGGATATCATTTGCTGAAGTAGTCACAAGTGCATTTCCGTGCCGCCAATAAACCAATAAGAAACCTGCATGCTACCTGTCCAGCCCATCATTTGGCAGTCTTCCCCTTCGTCCGTGTACGAGAACGACTGCACGTGTGCCATGCCCTGCGACAGTCGCAACACGTCTGCAAACTTCGGTGCCGTGAATCCGTCACGAACCGGTCCGGCCACCGTCAGACTGAAACACGTTTCGCTTTCGTTTCTTGCTAACGACAGCTAAGTGCAAGCAAAAAAAATGCAGACGCTGACCTCAGATGGGTCACATGTTTTGCGATAAGCTCTCGCATCAGCAACGGCATTTCCTCGGCGTCCAAACAGACGTCCATTTGCGGAGGAAACGGGGGGCTCTTCATCACATACAGCTTGTGCAACAGTGCTTTTGCCATTTTCGGTGCGGAACACATCACCGACGTGACTTGCGTTGCGTACGGGAGGAACAGGGAGAACAGTTGCAATCCCAGAGCCTCGTCGTTGTGGTGGACCAGTCCCCAACCTGCGGTATTTTTGGACTTTCGTGCTGCCCGTTCCTGTGTCACCGTCAAGGACTGACCGGGTCTGTGGTACTCCCACGTGATTTCATCGGCGAAGCGGACACAATGCAGAAACACCGTCAGATTGCCGAAGATGTCCGTCGATCCGTTGAAATCTGCGAGAATTTACATCAGTTACTGTTATGTGTACCTTACCTGCAACACTGTTAAAATACTGTTCACATACTGTCTGCAACCATCATGACTTTGTTCAAGTTGCGCAGTGGCTTGTGCAGCCAGTGCTGCACAGCTGACTTCATAAGTGCATGTGTCATGACGTCGACATCGGTCACCGCCAAGTGTTTCACTTGTTTGAACAGGCGCACAACGGCCCAAACGCCAACGGTCGTCGCATCATCTTGGTCAACGAACGAATTCAGATTCAGGGTGGCCTGCGCAACAGAACATGGGGCAGCCACACGGATCACTCCCACCAATTCACCCGTCTAACCGTTATTTTGTCGTCCTCTGCACGTTCAAATTCCAGCATTTTCGGCAATTCTGTGTCCTGGTAGGGGATTCGCCATTTGATGTTGACAGTTGTAACGTCGTGCCACGTGTGTGCGTTTGTGGTCCTGCGAGCTCGTAAACAGGTCACATAAGCACAAATCACCAATAGCGTTCCAAATATGCCAACAATATGGGGATTTCAATCGCCAAACGAACCGACAGATTCTCCTGACGGCCGGATTATCTCCGATTATTCAACACACAAATAGGATTTCCGCGTTCCGTCTTTCTCGTTAGGTTTTATTAGTAAGTAAAATCACAAAGGTAGCGCAATCGCGCCCAACACAACTAAGGAACAACTCCAAACGAACTCCGAAAACCAACACTGGACGAACTGAATTATGAGGAAAAAAAGAGATAGAAAGAGAATAGGTTAAGTGGAGGAACACAAGTCTATCATGTAGTACACCAGAATGAATGTGTAATATAAGGCATAATAGAGGTTGCATATTGTCACCAGATCACACTCCCCGACGCTCAGCTTCGTTTGACCCCAAACGACAATAAAGTAAGGCAGTTTTACGAGAAAAGACACAAAAACAGCATAAAAACAAGGAATATATGGATTGAATGATACAAAAACACAAACATAAATGCAGAAATAACGACGTTGAAATTGCTACGAAAGACGCAGAAAAATGGTTAAGATACGGCATAGTTACGATAAAGTGTTTATACTCATTGCATCAATTGGCCATTGATCATTTCTTGTCATTTGGACCATTGAATGATGTAGAAGTAGATGAGTGGGCATGGTACGCTAGCTGATTTACACACAACATTGAGGGTTCAATGGCGAGACGTTCAAGCCATAAGTCTAATCAATGAACTTCACAGAGCACGTACCATGCCAGAAAAAGGTGACGAATTTGCTACGTACGCTCGACGCACGTTCACCGTAGCAAATCAACGTTCGAACACATTTACGTTCGTTGAAATTGATGAAAATCCAAATCGAAACAAAATCCAATTCAATAAAATGAAGACGAACTCCATAGTACAACGAACAACACAATACACGTAGAGATGAAGAGCTTCTCGATTGCTCTCAACGTTGACGATACAAGAGACATACCAAATAGACAAGACGATATGTTGATAACGATTCGAAACAAAAAACTTCCTTAACACTCGTTAGTTGATTATTCCAATCCTCGATAACGACAAGAAAACAAACACAAAACGATGTGACGATGTCCTCAATGACACAAAGACGATGAGTTTGACGTTTACGCTTCGACATTTCCAATTCGCTTTAGTTCTGCTTGATGATTCCGGTAACTCACTCCACTCTCCCCTCCATACCAACAAAATATCGCCGACCATAGAAGAAACCAAGGACGTTTCAGAAACACGCAGTTGCAGTTGCGAAGAAACGGCGTTAACTTGAGGATGATCCGAATGACAACAAACAAATAGTACCAGTACAAATAGCATATAGGTGAATGTTGGCCACACCAGCACCTGACGTTCGTCGCCGGCCAGCGCGGAAAGCGGCAACGCACGGTCTGAGAAACGGTCAGTACAATAAGCAGTACACGTCTGTTTTGAAGAACGAAAAATCGGTGCGAAGGAAAGAGATGTCCCCAACCGTGAACCAGATTTCGCACCGATATTTCTTGTAGACAGCGTGCGATAGACAGGAACGGTTGGATGATGGGGCGGAACACGTGATCGGTGGCTGAATGCTAAGAAATAATGACCAGCAAGTTTGGCCGACAAAGTCAAAGAACAAACTTTTCACAGTGAAACGTGCACGCGTGGCGTAGTTGCGTTGACCTTGCAGATACGAAAGCATTGAGTGACCGGCGAAAGTGGACAGCACAGATATATCGTTGGCAACAAACACCTTTGTGTAGCGTGTCACGGATAGCACCCTGAGCGTAACCGCAACGAAAGTAGAAATGGATTACTTACAAGATTACAAACAGATTTTTCACCTTAAACTGCTACATACGGGAAATGCACCACAAATTACCACGAAACATGAAAGGAGAGAAATGAAATTACAAAGTGTAAATGAGAGAAACCTAATTGATTTCTTACAAGATTACAAGCAGAATTTTTACCTTAAACATGAGTAGAATAACGAAATGAACGAACAACAGCAAACAGGCCCAATCAATCATTGCCGCTTTCATCTTGCTCCTCATCAACGGGAAAGCCCATCATGTGTAGCCCCAACCGAATTTCGTCCATGGTCACATCGCAGCGGTACACAGCGTGATCGTAGAACATTTGGCTTGTCATACCTGGATAGGTGTCGAAAAATACGCGATGCAGAAACGTTACTTGAAAAAGTTTTTGTTTCAAATTTTTTTATTAAACTTTCATAAACGAAATCTTGGGTTAAAACACACCGCTGCACGCGTCACGAAGCAAGGAAACAAATAGTAACGCACCGGGTGGGAATTTCTCCCCGAAGCCAAGTCGCTCGGCCAAGTTCAGCCCGCCGAGCACAGTAGGTGTCACGCGTTTCTTCCCGGCGTCCAGGCGGCGCAGCAACGCGCTTGTGACGGGACTGTGCATCTTTTGCTCATGTTTCTTCTTCAGAGTTTTGGACCCATACATGCGGCCGCAGATCTAAACAATGCAAATAAGTAATGCCATACATCGCAAATATTGCAACCATACGTGACCATAAGACTGAAGTCAGGCAGTACACATGGATGTTGCGACTTAAGAAAAATAAAAAAGGAACATTCAAAAAGTAAGCAGAGCAACGCAGCCGTACTTTGCACATGCAGTCGTCACGGAACGGGTTGTTTAGGTCGTCGTCCAGAATTGCCACCACCGGTTTCGCAATGCGGCAAGAACCGTGCTGGTGGTACATGAAAGCGAACGTGCCTTGCGCTTGACAACGCTTATCGCGTGACGGGTGCAGAGAACCGTGATGAAACGCAAAAAAAGTTTCAGAAATATGTAAAATAAATCATTACTGGAACGCACCAAGCAATGGTAGATCCTGTTGTCTCCTGTCTTGACGTCCCTGTCGGTTTCACGAGTTTTCGGATTGAAGTAACGCAACTTCGCAGCACCGTACACGTTGTCATTGAACTTTTTCCTGACCTGCCGCACGATCTCGTTCGCGTTTGAAAGCGGGAAGCGGGTACTGCATGAGGCGAACTAATTCAACCGGATCAAAAACAACAACAAGTGAACACATGCAACCAACCATCAGGACCGTCGTCGTCGTGTGCCGTGTGTTCTGCCTGGGGACGATCAACGTCGATGACTATGCGCTCGCTGTCGGAATCTGAAAGAATAAGGTAACAGCACGAATGAACCGGTGCCGGCACGATTTTAAAAACCGATTTCAATCAGGGTGTTTCTAAAACGTACAAAACGTACCTGAACCCTCATCAGCGGTGGCAGCAGTCGGTCCGTCAGTCGCTGATCGTTTCGGGTGACGTTTTGAAGAAGCAGTATCGTTTTTCGATCCACGAGCAGACCGATCCATGTCGTTGTCGGAATCTGGAAGAGAAAGGTGACAGCGTTAATGAACCCGTGACAGCATGAACTTAAAAGAGGGTTTCAATTACGGTGCTGCTAAACCCCCCCCCCAAACCGGACCCAACTGTCGTTGGCGGTGGCAGCAGCGTCCGTTCGCTGATCGTTTCGGCGGACGTTTTGAAGAACCAGCATCGATTTACGACCCTGCTTTCAGGTAATCGTCAATTTTTGTTATCGCCTGTTGTCATTTCGTGTCCGTCATTGATCACTGATTTTTCGCCTGATCTCCCTGGTACGTTTTGTCGTTTGTTCATTCATGATTATCATTGTGTTGCGTACACTCGTTTATTTTTCAGGTGTTTTCCGGATCTCGTTATAGGTCTTGCGTGAGCTTGCAAATAAAATTTGATCCACGACCATAACCTCCCGAATTGTTCGAAGCTGACGCAGAATCAGCCGCCTTGTGTTTGGAACGGCCTTGGAAGAATGTAGGGCACAATTACAAATATCGCTGGCGTGAAATTGAAAAGAAATAGCCAGCATTGCTAATTAGGTTGCGACCTGGGATCTTACGTTGCTGTTTCGCTCCCTCACTCTTGCTGTTGCGTTCTTGTGTCTTCTTGCGTTTTTTCGCAGATGGTAGTGGTGCAGGGAAGCTTCGCTTTTCATCGTCGCCAGAACTGGAATCTGAAGAGTAAACGAACTTGGGCTGTTACGGAAAAATGGGTAATGTGGAGGCGTAATTGTAACTGACCGACAGCAGCGCGCTTCTGCGACACGCGGGAACGCTGTTTCTCATACATGCGATCCAACGCCAATGCAAAGCGGGTGACGGCTGGACAAAACGGCTGTGATAGTCGTGCAACAAAGCAATGGAAATGATCTAACGCAGTGTAGCTCCACGGGGGGAGGGGTTCTACCGTCAGATGTGTGGCAACTTCGGAGGGGAACATACTGAACCCTGTTGCTACGAAAAGACATAAAGCACGGGTACTTTCCCCAGAATTTGGCCGGAAATGCAATTTTGGTTGTGTAAAATTTTAGCACCTTTGCTCCAACTGCCCAAGGCATGCTTTTTAGGCCTAAAATTGCTGAAATTCTGGTCCATGTTCTGAAAAACCCGCCGTTTCTAATAACGGTAGCAAACAGCTATGCAAAACTATGGAGGATTTTTTCCAAAAAAACAGACAAAAACAAGCGAATTTATGATAAATTACTTTTTCGTGAGCTTGGGTTTTCCAAACCCCCAAATCACTATAACAACAACCGTGTCGGACCAGGAACTACGCTGATCTAACCTGCCGACCAACCCGGAAATGTGAACATGTATAGGAAAACTGACACGACAGTTTTATTCAGCGAAAGAAAGTGGCAAACGCAGAAAAACAAGTTAAACCGAAATCAAAGCAATGCACCTGCAATGACAATCGTGAAAATGAATTGATCCGTCACGTTTCTACACGTAAACAGAAGCAAAGCACCGGATGAAATATACACCGGCCAATAACGAGAGCAAATATAATGAGCATAAATCAAAATGGAAAAAATAACATGGAATGTTCAGCATCAGCAGCACAAAGTTGTTTTTCGTTGCTGTGAATTGGACGGGTCGCCCTTCATTTTCGAATAGCGCTTAGGCTGGGAAACGTAAGATATAAGTGAAAAAGAAAAATAACTTGAGGCACTATTAATGAACATTGCAACGAAACTTAAAAATAATAAAGTGTAGTGTTGGACGAGCAGTATTGCACTAACGAAAATGAAAAACAATGCCGCAGCACAGAGAAACACAAGATCGCTGTTCACTGAGCACGGTGTGCACTTATTCGTCACGTCCGCGTGTTCCGCGCCTGTAACCGGTAGCGGTTTTGCGCAATCCACCATGCTTTCGCTCTGTGAAAAACAACAGATCGTTTTACAGCCGCACAATTTTTTGAAAGACTGGTGCAAAGAACAAAATTCCCGCACAAACCATCCAAAAATGGCAACTTGTCCAGCGGGCACAGGCGTCGCTGTGTTACGGCTCTGTTTGCGGTGGTGGTGGCGGGCTGCTTCTCAACGGCGGACGGTCCAAGTGCTGTGCAGTCGTCGACGAACAGTCGTGCTCCTGAAACTAACTGTGTGTAAGCACACAGGTACATAACGGGCATGTAACGAACGGACGCATGACAAACCAACCATGCAACCGTGACAAATGCGCCACACTCCTAGTTTCGCGCGTTTCCGACGCGATACTTGTGTCCAGGACAACGCAGTTGTGCCCAACAGCGCGGATGTCAGCTGTGTAAACGTTTCAATATCAATTCTCAACAGAAACATGGCCAAGCACGAATGTCGCCAACATGAAAAAAGTAAACGCGCACAAAATGACTTTTTTGAAATGGTAAGAAATGCTTAAACTGTGTCTCAAGTAACATATACTCTGGCAATTCTTTTGGGAGAAACTTTTCAACCGCGTTGCCTGATCCGTAAAGCACGTTATGCGTGCACTGGCTACAGAAGTCACGTGACCGCTATAGCCAGTGCACGCATCATGCGCTTTACGGATCAGGCAACGCGGTTGAAAAGTTTCTCCCAAAAGAATTGTCGGAGTATACCTGTCTTTTCTGTCATAAGTCGTGCCAGACCCTCCTGCACAATCTCGGTTTCGGGCCGCTCGTCGAGGAAACCTTGGTCACTGGCTGTAGCGGACTCATCAGCAGATCGGTCGGACTCAGCAGCGATAAACTCCCCTGAAATTAGGAGCAGATTATCTAAAGCCAATCAGAAAAATCTAATTGTACAAACTAAATGGCGTTTTCGTCACCGAAAAATGAACATGAAACTATTGAATGCGAAAGTGGAAACTACGCAAATGGCACACAGAAAAATAGAAGTAACGAAATGCATTAAAAGCAAACCTTCATCAGTTGTGTCCGGCGACTCCTCAACGTCGCCATGAGCAGCACGCGTCGTTTCCACCGCTTCATGCACTATTTTGTAGGGCACGCACTGTTCAATCGCAGCGCGCTTCGAACGAAGTCACGAGCGCGGGCTTCATCGCCCGCAGTGCTGAAATGAATACAATCATTAACTGCACAGCGAGAACAGCGAAACGAGAAACAGCAGCAAGAACTGCTTAAAAAATATCACCATTATAAACATTATAAAAACTACGAAAGAAATGCACAATAACAACAAACATACCGCCAATCTTGTGCCAGCAGGATGTGATTCGATATGACGTGCCTTGCGCCTCGGAAAGTAACCGAATCAGTTCATCTTGATCACGTCGCAGGCCCAAGAAGAGCGCGTGTGCGGTAGACGGAGTATCCAAAACTGAAAAAATTGGACAATAATTATAAGAAAATCAACATTTTGCCATGAAAATGGGGCGTCACCAGAAAAGTAAAAAAACTTACATTTCGAGACAGACACGATGTACGCACGACGCGATTTCTTGTACTGAAGCAAGTCTTCAGCACACACTACATTGTCCATTTTCGCCTGCACGGACGAAACCAAGTCCGATGTGGGCTGCGAGTCCGCGCCATCTTCAGCCCAGTGCAGAAACGACGGCAGTTTGTCTTCAATGGCCAAAAATCCTGCAAATAAAAGGCAAGGTAAGTGAGCTACCGAACCACAAAAACCAAAAAAAAAACACAAATAAGCGCAACGTACCCTCAAAACGTCTGATGTGTTCCGATATAGCCGCTAGGTCCAATTCCGGCTCTAGCAGCACGTCCTGTTTCACACGCTTGACACCGGACGGCGAGTCAGGAGGAAGAAGTTGTTGGATAGCCGCCGCCGTACCTGCAACAGCGCGATTTTTTGTCTATTTGGGGCAAAAAATACCTACTTTTAGTCTTCAGTCCTATTTTAGGCACAAATGGGTGCTTAGTTTAAATTAAATTTAGATTAAATTTAGTTTAAATTTAAATTTGGGGGAGGGGGGTTCCCCCCTAAGGTACACTCTATTCGGTTTTCGGTTCGGGGGGGGGGCTCTATTAATTCACTGACCCAGTGCTGTGGCTGGCAGGGGGGGGGGGGGGGGTGGGGGGGGGGCAGTGTAGTTCCTGGGGGGAGGGGGGTTCCCCCTAAGGTACACTAACCGCCGCGACCAAGGTACACTAGTGCAGTAACCGCCGCGCCAGGTACACTAACCGCCTCAGTTCTTATCTAAAATAAGCAATTTTAGGCCTGAAATGGGCATTTTTAGGCCTAAAATGGATGATTTTTAGGTCAATGTTGTCAAAAGACGCCAAAACATACTTTTTATGGAGAATTTTTTCCAAAAAAAAACAAAAAAATCTGTCAAATTTTCTACCTCAAAAAGTGTCTTTTTCATGACTTTGGGTTTCCCCCTTCCCCCCCAGGGAGGTACACTAACCGCGGCAGGGGAAAAGGGGTAGGTACACTAACCGCCGCGCCGGTCCAGGAACTACACTGGGGGTGGTGGGGGGACCCCCAATGGTACCCTACCCGCCCCGGCCTGGTACGCTACCCCCTACCCGCCCCGCTCTGGTACCCTACCCCCTACCCGCCCCGCCCTGGTACCCTACCCGGCCCGATTTTTACCTCCAAAATGCCCATTTTTTGGTCAAAAATGCCTAAATTTGGACCAAAAACCGTAAAAAGTGCAAAAAATCTCGCGCTGCGCGCGATATATGCATTTCTTAGTACATAAAAAAGGCACCCGTGCCCGCCGTGTTGTACCGTGCCCGCCCCAAAAAATCTTCCCCCCTCACCCCCCAAACCGGATTCCCCCCCAGAATCCCAGGTACCGTATTCCCTAAAATACAGCCCCCCAAAAATAGAGCCCCCAAAAATACATCCCCCAAACTAAAAACAGGCACCGAAAAAACTCGTGTTGTACCCTACCCGCCCCGAAAAATCGTTGAAAAAAGTCGGCCGGGCCCGGCCCGGCCCGACATTCCGAAAAGCCGGCCCGGCCCGACCGGTCGGGCCGGAAACCTCGGCCCGGCCCGGCCCGGCCCGATTCCCACCTCAGCCCGCCTTCTATTTAGGTTTTTACGGTAACCCGGACCAATTCCCACCTCTGGCCGGCCTTCTAATTAATAAAAATGGGAAAATCGAACCTGAATACTTTTCGGTTATTTTCCGTCGTTTTCCGGCAATGAGCTTCAATCGTAGGTGCTCAGATTTTTTTTGCCACCGCCGCCACACGACTTGCTGACGAAATGAGTACTGTTTCTGAAAAAAAATTCTTTTGCTGACGAAAATGTGTTCCAATTTAAGCCGAGGTCGGCGTCGCCTTCCAATTTAAGCCGAGGTCAGCATCGGCGGGGTAAAGATTTTTTACAATCGTGACCAGGCCGGGTCGCAAAATTTGGGCGACCGGGCTCGGCAGAGGTTACCCTGCACGATTCTGACCTCTGATTCAAGAATAAATTTAAAGAAACAATAAATGTTTCTCTGCCATTAGATGGGTATCAAATTTAACAACCCGGGCTCGGCAAAGCTACCTTGCACGATTCTGACTGATTCAAGAATAAATTTAAAGAAAACGATAAAATGTTATCCCCTTAAATCAACTGGGATCTGTTTCTGGTTAATCCTATCAAAGGTAAGAGAACGTCAAACGGCAACCAGGCACAGACCAATACTAAGCCGCGCAAGCTTCTGTGCTTGGCTGACAGATGGGAGATGAACTGCCGCGCACGGTGCTTGCTCTTATCCTGATGTGTAACCTCCGCAGTCTGTAACCTGAGACTTTACATGAACCTGGGGAAGTGCTGGTGCTCTTATACCTAATGTGTAACCTCAGGCAAGTTTGTAACCTGAAGCTTTACATGAAACTGGGTGAGCTGCTCATCTATGAAAATGTGACCATGAAAGTGTCGACTTAAAACTAACAAAAAGACAGCGACACTGTGTCCACTGTGTCGCAACGCTGTTATTCATTCCGCTGTTATTCATTCCCATTCCATGCAATACTACTCATATTTATGTACATTGTTTTTACATGGCGGCGCGACATCAAACAGATGTCACTGTGTCACGCACGGCCACACACAGCCCGCAAATCACCAATCTGTAGCGCAATCTGGCATCGCGCAACAGCCCAGTACCCGCCCGGATATTGTGGCGGATTATTGGCCGTGACAAACAAGCCGGCTGCGATCTGGCAGGACGACAGGCAAGCGCTACCTTGCCAACTGCGGCCTTGACACGCTTCCAGACCGCCCTTGAATACCGGCCGCAATAAATAACGCAGGCAAGGTTACCAATCACGCCCATGAGCATGGACACAAATAGCTCTGTGACCTTGTCCATCGGTACACACGCCGCAAATCTCGTGTTGCACTGAAATAAAGGAGTTTAAACTACAAATCAATCCGTTTTTTAATAAAGATTAAGAGAGATTAATATGGGGCCTATCAAGCAAGAAAAACGAACGAAAAAAAAAAATAAAGAGTGAAAATGTAAACTGATAAAATAGCACGAACCCGTGTGACGTGGCAATGCTTGGAAACGGTCATGACAGTATCTTGGTAACCGTCCTCGGGCATGGTGTTCCTGAAATCGTAAAAAAAATTCATAATCCATTGTGATGGGTTCCTGAACCAATTGGTGGAGAAATTCGATCGTTAATCATTGTGATGGGTCCCTGAAGGTACGTGTACCGATCGTTAAATGTCCCCTCGAGGGCCTCCGTTACAATAATGGGCTTGGGATTGGGCTACAACGCGCGCGCTGACTGTACAAGTCGTCGGTATCAGTAAAATTAAGACCAAGCCCCAACAAAAGACCAACCCCCATTTTTGTGTGCAGCGTGTAGCTGGCAAACTATTCTAAACATTCACCAAAAATTTTGTCTCAAAACGCTATGTACATTGAGTTGCAGCATGTTGAAAACACCTGCTAGTCCCCGTTGGGGGTTGGTCTAGTTTCTTATTTTTGAAAAAGAAAACCAAGTTGGTTGGCGGAGGAATTTTCGCGGACAAAAAAGACCAAGCCCCAAAGCACGCGAAAACCCCCACACACACACACACACACACACACACAAGATTGCTTCAGCACATGATTGTTGCATAATACCCCAGCTGTGTGTGTGTGTTGTATTAGGGACTTTACGCTCTCTCGGTGAGTGCGTCGCTGCTGGCCCGATCATTACGTTTATAATGTATCGTAAGGCGGCTTGGCTGTCGGCGTCTTTAGCACAGTGGCAAGCATATCTGACTGTGGTTGTGAGAGCCACGAGTTCGAAGCTTCTCACAGACAAGCTTTTTGATGTTTTTCTTTATGTTTTCAATGTGTAAATATCAATGATTTCAACAAACAGAAACCAATCGCTTCACACCCGACGTTTGCTTCAAAATACAATCAGAAAAACCCGGCCCAAAAAATCGGGCCGGATAGGACCGGGCTGACTTTTTCTGAATCCGGCCATGCCGGACCGAGGTAACCCGATTCCCACCTCTGTAACAAGCATTTTGAATGATAATGCTGCATTTAAGACGTTTTCATGAACCCCGTATTGAATCATTTTCAAGCAGGCGAAAAATAAATGGCAGAGAAAATGGGGGTTGGACTATTTTTCGGTTTTCAACTGCTCCGCCAAGGGGCTTGGTCTATATTTATTTTTTTGTGAACTAAAACCAACCGACAAATAGCTTTGTTTTTGCTTGGATATGATGTTTCAAAGTCTACTTTTGTTTCTATGATGATCAGCAAGCTCCCTTACGTAGCCATGCCAAACATCAGCCTACCGAACCAAACCGTGTTGGAAATGCGGTCAGGCCAACTTCAAACGCTTTTTTCTCGAAAAAGTGGTTTTGGGGGTTGGTCTTATTTTTACTGATACCGACGATCTGTATGTATGTGTGTGTGTGTTTGTGTGTGTCTGTGTCTTTTTTTTTTTTTTTTTTTTTTTTATTTTTTTTTTTTTTTTTTTTTTTTTTTTCTCAAAAAAACATGTTGTGTGTTTTCACAAGTTTTTTCAAACAAAATTTCCAAAAAGTATTAATACTGTTTACCTTGGTTCAAAATGCGTGGTTGGTACAAACTTCCATAGATGAATTTTTTCATTTCACTGTGACTGATACCGACGACATTTTCATGTCGAATGTTGATTGCCTCATTATTCTTCCTTCAAGCTGCCACTTTCTTAAAAGCTGAATCAGCGTTTTCACCGACGAATGCAACATCGCAAGTGACACGTAGGCTTTCAGTGATACCAATGTTCTTTGTCACGAAATCTTTTACGTTCAAAAAGCAAGACATTATCAAATAAAATTAAGTCTTCCACCGGCACGTCTTCGTTTGAGCTCTTTGACTGTGCAAACATTCCAGTATATTTCAATTTGCAACTCATTGCACACCTAAATTAACTTTTACCAAAAAATCCCGATTTGCACCGTTTTCCAAATATGGTGCGTTCAAGTCGCTACTCAGAAACGTACTTCAAAATAGTTTTTTTGTACAGTTTCGATCAACAAACATTTTCAATTTTAAAAACCACACACACACACACAACACATCAGTAAAAATAAGACCAACCCCCAAACCACTTTTTCCAGAAAAAAGCGTTTGAAGTTGGCCTGACCGCATTTCCAACACGGTTTGGTTCGGTAGGCTGATGTTTGGCATGGCTACGTAAGGGAGCTTGCTGATCATCATAGAAACAAAAGTAGACTTTGAAACATCATATCCAAGCAAAAACAAAGCTATTTGTCGGTTGGTTTTAGTTCACAAAAAAATAAATATAGACCAAGCCCCTTGGCGGAGCAGTTGAAAACCGAAAAATAGTCCAACCCCCATTTTCTCTGCCATTTATTTTTCGCCTGCTTGAAAATGATTCAATACGGGGTTCATGAAAACGTCTTAAATGCAGCATTATCATTCAAAATGCTTGTTACAGAGGTGGGAATCGGGTTACCTCGGTCCGGCATGGCCGGATTCAGAAAAAGTCAGCCCGGTCCTATCCGGCCCGATTTTTTGGGCCGGGTTTTTCTGATTGTATTTTGAAGCAAACGTCGGGTGTGAAGCGATTGGTTTCTGTTTGTTGAAATCATTGATATTTACACATTGAAAACATAAAGAAAAACATCAAAAAGCTTGTCTGTGAGAAGCTTCGAACTCGTGGCTCTCACAACCACAGTCAGATATGCTTGCCACTGTGCTAAAGACGCCGACAGCCAAGCCGCCTTACGATACATTATAAACGTAATGATCGGGCCAGCAGCGACGCACTCACCGAGAGAGCGTAAAGTCCCTAATACAACACACACACACAGCTGGGGTATTATGCAACAATCATGTGCTGAAGCAATCTTGTGTGTGTGTGTGTGTGTGTGTGTGTTGGGGTCGCGTGCTTTGGGGCTTGGTCTTTTTTGTCCGCGAAAATTCCTCCGCCAACCAACTTGGTTTTCTTTTTCAAAAATAAGAAACTAGACCAACCCCCAACGGGGACTAGCAGGTGTTTTCAACATGCTGTAACTCAATGTACATAGCGTTTTGAGACAAAATTTTTGGTGAATGTTTAGAATAGTTTGCCAGCTACACGCTGCACACAAAAAGGGGGTTGGTCTTTTGTTGGGGCTTGGTCTTAATTTTACTGATACCGACGACTTGTACAGTCAGCGCGCGCGTTGTAGCCCAATCCCAAGCCCATTATTGTAACGAGGCCCTTGAGGGACAATTTTAACGATCGGTACAAGTGATACAGGTACCCATCACAATGGATTATGAAATTTTTTTTACGATTTTCAGGAACACCATGCCCGAGGACGGTTTCCAAGATTGTCACGTCACACGGTTGGTGCTATGTTATCAGTTTACATTTTCACTCTTTTTAGTTTTTACGTTTTACCTGATTTGTATGCCATATACAGATTTATCATTAACTACATATGATGGCAAACCGATTGAGTTAAATTCCTTATTTCAGTGCAACACTACATTTGCGGCGTGTGTACCGATGGACAAGGTCACAGAGTTATTTGTGTCCATGCTCATGGGCATGATTGGGAACTTTGCCTGCGATTTATTGAGGCCGGTATTCAAGGCGGTTTGGAAGCGTGTCAAGGCCGCAGTTGGCAAGGAGCGCTTGCCGGTCGTCCTGCCAGATCGGCAGCCGGCTTGTTTGTGCACGGCCAATAATCCGCCACAATATCCGGGCGGTTTGGCCGTGCGCACAGTGACATCGGTTTGATGTCGCTGTGAAAAACAATGTACATAAATATGAGCAGCATTGCACTAATGGGAATGAATAACAGCGTTGTGACACAGTGGACACCAGTGTCGCTGTCTGTTTGTTAGTTTTACACTTTCATGGTCACATTTTCATAGATGAGCATCTCATACAGTTTCAAGTATAGCTTCAGATTACAAGCTTGCCTGAGGTTACACATTAGGGATAAGAGCAAGCACTTGTGCGCGGCAGTTCATCTCCCATCTGTCAGCCAAGCACAGAAGCTTGCGCGGCTTAGTATTGGTCTGTGCCTGGTTGACGGTTGACGTTCTCTTACCTTTGGAGATCAGGCAAACCTGATGTTGAAGTTGCATTCTAATGGCAGAGAAATTTTATTTATTTTTAATTTTTTGTTTGAATTTTTTTTAATCAGAAGTCTGGATGGCGCTCGATAATGTCGCCCCAGCCCGGCCGGGTCACAGCAGTAACTAATCTCGGCCGCGCCGATACAGACCTCTGGTTAAACATGCGTTTTCGTCAACAAAAGAAAATTTTTTTTTCAGAAACAGTAATTCCTCGTCGGCAAGTCGTGTGGCATTGGCAAGAAATTGGGAACGCTGACGATTGGACATTATTGGCCGGGAAACGACAGTGCCATTGGCCAACATGAATTCAGGTTACATTTTAGTTTTTCATTTGGTTAAACAGTGGCCGTCCGGACCCAGTGCTCTGGCGGGGGGGGTGGGGATTCCCCCAAACATTTTGGGATTTTCGTTCGGCTCGGGCCCGAGCCCCCCCCCCCGCAATAGAACCCCCCACCCGTACTGCAGCCCCCCCGCAATGGGGTCAGTGAATTAATAGCCCCCCCCCGAATAGAGCTCCCCTGTGATATAACCCCCCACAATGGGATCACCCCCCCCCCCCGAAAAGAGCCCCCCCATTGGTATTGTGTGTGTGGCGACTTTTTAATGGAAAACAATGAATTTTCAACCAAAAAAATAGATTAAAAAATCGCAAAAATTATGGCAAAAATTGGGTTAAAATCTGAGCCAAAAATTCGGGCCGGGCCGGGCCGGCCCTGCAGTGAATTAATAGAGCCCCCCCGAATCCAGCCCCCCTGTAATAGAGCCCCCCCCACAATGGGGTCACTGAATTACCGTAAAACCTTCTGGGTTTATGGGGGGCTCTATTTTGGGGGGGGGGCTGTATTTTTTTTGTAGTTTTTAGGTGCAGATCTCCATAAAAGGCTTTACGTCATCATTTACTCAACCACAAACGTTGTACACAAGGTGTCTTATACAAGAACTTCACTTCACGACCCCCAAACGGGGATTTCCAAGTTGTGGGCTCTATTTTTTCACTGACCCCTTTTAGGGGGGCTGTATTTTGGGGGGGCTCTATTTTTGGGGGCTCTATTTTAGGGAATACGGTATGTGCTGTAAACAGTGCAAAATTTGTGCTATTGCAGGTACGGCGGCGGCTATCCAGCAACTCCTTCCTCCTGACTCGCCGTCCGGTGTGAAGCGTGGGAAACAGGACGTGCTGCTGGAGCCGGAATTGGACCTAGCGAAAATATCGGATCACATCAGGCGTTTTGAGGGTACGTTGCGCTTATTTGTGGTTTTTTTGGTTTTTGTGGTTCGGTAGCTCACTTACCTTGCCTTTTAATTTGCAGGATTGTTGGCCATTGAAGACAAACTGCCGTCGTTTCTGCACTGGGCTGAACATGGCGCGGACTCGCAGCCGACATCGGACTTGGTTTCGTCCGTGCAGGCGAAAATGGACAATGTAGTGTGTGCTGAAGACTTGCTTCAGTACAAGAAATCGCGTCGTGCGTACATCAATTCTGTCTCGAAATGTAAGTTTTTTACTTTTCTGACGACGCCCCATTTTCATGGCAAAACGTTCATTTTCTTAAAATTATTGTCCAATTTTTTTAGTTTTGGATACTCCGTCTACCGCACACGCACTCTTCTTGGGCCTCCGGCGTGATCAAGACGAACTGATTCGGTTACTTGCCGAGGCTCAAGGCACGTCATATCGGATCACATCCTGCTGGCACAAGATTGGCGGTATGTTTCTTGTTACTTTTCATTTCTTACGCAGTTTTTATAATGTTTATATTGGTGCCGTTTTTTAAACAGCAGTTCTTACTGCTGTTTTTCGTTTCGCTGTTATCGCTGTGCAGTCGATGATTGTATTCATTTCAGCACTACGGGCCGATGAAGCGCGCTCTCGTGGACTTCATTCGAAGCGCGCAGCCATTGAACAGTCGGTGCCATACAAAACAGTGCAGGAGGCGGCGGAACTGATGCGTGCCGGTCATGGCGACGTTGAAGAATCGCCGGACACAACTGATGACGGTTTGCCTTTCCTGCTTTTTCATTACTTTTATTTTTCTGTGAGCCATTTGCGTTATTTCCATTTTCGCATTCAATTGTTTTATGTTCATTTGTCGGTGACGAAAACGCCATTTAGTTTTTATAATTTGTTTTTTGTCATAACCTTTTAATAATTTTTTTCTGTGAGCCGTTTGCGTTATTTCAATTTTCGCATTCAATGGTTTTATGTTCATTTGTCGGTGACGAAAACGCCATTTAGTTTTTACAATTTGTTTTTTGTCATAGCCTTTTAATAATTTGCTTCTCATTTCAGGAGAGTTTATCGCTGCTGAGTCCGACCGATCTGCCGATGAGTCCGCCACGGCCAGTGACCAGGGTTTCCTCGACGAACGCCCCGAAACCGACATTGTGGAGGAGGGTGTGGCGCGACTTATGACAGAAAAGAAAGGTGTGTCATTTTGTGCGCGTTTACGTTTGGTTTTCATGTTGTTCATGTTTTCATGTTGTTGTTTTCAACTTGCCCATTTTGGTTTTTTGTTGCGGTTTCACATTGAAACGGTGATGCAGATGACATCCGCGCCGTTGGGCACAACTGTGTTGTTTTGGACGAAAGTATAGCGTCGGAAACGCGCGAAACAAGGAGCGTGGCGCATTTGTCACGGATGCACGGTTTGTTTGTCATACCTGCGTTCGTTACATGCCTGTTGTGTACCTGTGTGCTCATTCAGTTGGTTTCAGGCGCGCGACTGTTCGTCGACGAGTGTCGAGCACTTGGACCGACCGCCGTTGCGAAGCAGCCCGCCAAGACCACCACCGCAAAGGGAGTCGTAACACAGCGACGCCTGTGCCCACTGGACAAGTTGCCGTTTTTGGATGGTTTGTGCGGGAATTCTTAATTTTGCAACAGGCTTTAAAAAAATTACGCGGCTGTAACACGAGCTGTTCTTTTTCACAGAGCGAAACCATGGTGGGTTGCGCAAAACGGCAACCGGTGACAGGCACGGAACACGCGGACGTGACAAATAAGTGCACACCATGCTCAGTGAACAGCGATCTGGTGTTTCTCTATGCTGCGGCATTGTTTTTTATTTTCGTTAGTGCAATATTGCTCGTCCAACAGTACACTTTATTATTTTTACGTATCGTTGCAATGTTCATTAATAGTGCCTCACGTTAATTTTGTTTTTCACTTATATCTTACGTTTCCCAGCCTAAGCGCTATTCGAAAAAGAACGGCGACCCGTCAAATTCTGAGCAACGAAAAACAGACTTTGTGCTGCTGATACTTAACATTCCATGTTATTTTTTCCATTTTGATTTATGCTCATTATATTTGCTCTCTTTGTTGCCCGGTGTATATTTCATCCGGTGCTTTGCTTCTGTTTACGTGTAGAAACGTGACGGATCAATTCGTTTTCACGATTGTCTTGCGGGGGCATTGCTTTGATTCGGGCCCCTCTTTTTTTTCGGGGGTCGCCCTTTTTTTGCTGGAAAATGTTTGTCCGTCTCCCCCCTCCTTCTTCTCCCCCTCCCCTCGGCCCCCCCCAACGCCCTTCCCGTCCCCTTCAAAACTTTACTAAAAACTTTTTTTCTCCCTTCCCCCCCTTCCAATCTTAAACCCCTTCCCCTCCACCCCACCCCGCCCCCCTCCGTGTGGAGCCGCCCCCGCAGCAAACAAACCGAACGGCGATGTCGGTGATGCAGGTTGGGGTTGGTCTGCAGGTTAGATCCGCGTAGTTCCTGGTCCGACACGGTGGTTGTTACGGTGATTTGGGGGTTTGGAAAACCCAAGCGTTATTTATCATAAATTCCCTTCTTTTTGTCTGTTTTGGGAAAAAATCCTCCATAGTTTTGCATACCTGTTTCCTGTCGTTATTAGAAACGGCGGGTTTTTCAGAACACGGACCAGAATTTCTACAATTTTGGGCGTAAAAAGCATGCCTTCGGCAGTAGGACAAAAGGTCCTAAAATTTTACACAACCAAAATTACTTTTCCGGCCAAATTCTGGGGAAGTACCCGTGCTCTATG
>JASAMV010002236.1:0-24796 GCA_030248065.1 Rhynchonema sp. JSB1_4
TTCGTGTGGTAGAGCCGATGATGTGTAGCCTTGTGGACATGAACATGTTATTCATACATGCAATTGCGATTGTCTGTGACTTGGGTGTTGGTGTTACGTTTGTAGTAGAGGAGCCCCCGCAGCGTTTGTTGTCTGCTGAAGACCAGTCGAGTGTCGTGGTGTGTGCGCATGTACCTTTTGAGTTGATGTGAGATGTTCCCGTCAAATGGTATTGACATTCTGTTTGTGCATTTGATGGCCTGATTGTCAGGGCGAGTTAATTGCTGCGTGATGAACTGGTGACCGTAGCCGTTGCGTTTGAGTTGCGAAATGATGTAGTCATGTTCAGCGCGTAATGTTTCAGGATCGATGCAGTAGCGATCTGCGCGTTTCCTGAGACAGCTTATAAGAGCACGTTTGGTGCTGATGTCCACAAACGACGAAGCTGGCAATGTTCGGCCGGAATTGTTTGTTTTGCGGAAGACTGATGTTTCAATGTGCGTGTTGCGTTGCGTAATGTTTATGTCAAGAAAGCTGAGCTGACCGTTGACAGTGTGTTCAGTTGTGAACTGAATGGTCTGGAAAATGTTGTTGGCTTTGTCAACGAACGGTTGTATATCCTCAACACATTTGAAAATAACAATCGTATCATCGACGAAACGACCGTAGAGGATGGGTTGAGAGATGTTGGGGTCAGAGAGAAGCGTTTCTTCGAGGGCGAACATGTAGAGATCACTGACCGCACAACTCAACGGGTGACCCATTGGGCAGCCAGAGTGTTGACGGTAGATGACGTTGTTGAACTGTAGAAATGCGGTGTCGAACACGATGCGAAATAGCTCAACGATGTCAGCGATCGAAAGAGAGCTGAGCAGGGGGGTGAGAGGACGCCAATGGTGTTCGGTGCGAGTGAGGATGTCAGGGAGGATTTGGATGAAGTGGGACGTATCAACGCTGTCATAGATGGCTTTGACATCCATTGAGATGATTTGGGTTGTGGGGCTGAGGGGAAGGGATCGCAGTTGAGAAACGAGGTCTGTGAAGTTGGTGATACGATGGGGGATTTGTTGGACGGCGGGGGTGAGGACACGATGGAGTTGCTTGGAGAGGGGGTAGGTGGGAAACGGGATGGTATGGGTGATGAGACGAAGGGGGCGGGCGGGTTTGTGGGTTTTGATGAGGGCGTAGGGAGTGGGGGTGGAGCATTTGTGTTGGCTGGGGATAAGGGCGTGGAGTTGGGAGGGCGTTAGCTCGGGCTTGAGGAGGGCTTCGAGTTTCCGACGGGTGAAACCAACAGGTTCACGACGGGAGGGGGCTGGCTCGAAGAGGGCTGGGTTGGTGAGGATAGTTGTGACTTTGGTTATGTATTACATGTATACATTAACTTCCAACTGAAAATGTTTGACTTACATACATACAGTAGCTTGCACAAATCGTCCTTACATACAATATGTTGTTGTTTTATTGTTGGTTCAAAAAGAGCAACTGCAGGTTGATGCGTCACTGTACGAAAGATGTCGAACTGAACGGTCACTGGATTCCGATTGGTACAAAAGTGATTGTTCCCATCTACCACATTCAACGCAGTGCCGAGTGCTACGGCAATCCCAAGCTATTTCAACCCGACAGGTACATAGCATTACACATATAGCTTCACTTCTGTATCATTTACATATGACGTACTGCTTCTGCCTATTCCAAAAGCGCTTTTTTTATCTGAAAGAACGTTTTTTAAGAAAACCACTGCGGCCATTTTTTTCGTTTTTAGGCCGAGACACACAATTACCTCATTAACCGTGTCTTGTTTCTGAAATGCGCACTATCCACCATTTTTGGGCGTTTAGTGTCAGGCGTTTTTGATAAACAAAACACTGCAACTATAACGCTACCGCGACATCCCCGACACTCAGATTCCTCGGCGCAGTCAGTGCTCAAAATTCGTTCACCTTCCTTGGTTTTGGCCAAGGTCCACGCAAATGCATTAGCGCCCAAAAAGCCATGTTGGAAATGCGAATGACGATTGCCAAATTGCTGCACCGTTTTCGATTCGTCCCGTGTGAAGAAACACCGGTGTGCATTCTTTCGCTTGGTCACGTTCACGCGTCGAATCCAAATTATGATTACAGAAATATCCCCTTGAGCTCACCACTTCAACAATTTCCAATGGCGGCGCAGGTGCTCCGGTCCTCATGCCCAAGCAACGTATCATCGTAAAAGCCGAACGACGTTAAAAGAACAATTTAGGCCTTATACGTGACCACAAGTTTTATACATAGGTGCTTACCACATTGCTTCTAATAAACGCTCATCTCCAATGCACGCCTGAGGCTCAAGTTGATAAGCATTGAGATTTGTTTGCAGAAATCCACACGGAATTGCTGTCATTGTAACTCTGATAGTAGTGCCTAGATTCGATTCTAGTGCGTCCGAACCTAATAGCATGACACTACAAAAATTTTTCGTCTGAAATAGAAATCTGACCAATTCGGACTTATCCCTCAGTGAAAAAACAAACGCCGGTTTCTGATTAGCGCCCGGTTTAGAGGTACCCATTGTATCCGCAAACAAAAAAAGCGCCCTTGTGTTTACCGGAAGAAATGCGGGTAACAGTGTTTTTGCGGCCTGTTCACCATCTATTTCTTTGGCAGATTGAACACGATAGTAATAGTTCCGTTGGAGCGTGGATTGTCCGTTTGTTCTGGATTTATTATTTTATCCGATCGAGATAGAGCTCCCATTAATTTTGGAAAATTGATTTAACAACGATCGACTTTGTTTTTCATCGGTGTTTTTAACTAGATAGAACCGTAAAATTGTCGTGTTTTGGAATGTATGTTTATGTTAAACTCTGTGGTGTTTTATTAATGGTTTTAGTTGCACCCATTTCTACTTTTTTAGCTGGCGCTGGCGAAGAAATAAAGTCGTGCGTGACATTTGCTGGGTTAAAAAATTGTTGGCAAATCATCACACAAGTTTCAACTTATTGTGATGTCTTTGTTGTTTTTGCGAAACTGTCATGTCATAAGAACCAAAAGCTGTTGTTTGACTAGTCGCTATACGAGTGCCTATTTAAAATACAATGAAAAATAGGTTACAAACCAACACACAAACACCACACATAAATTCGCTAAAATCAAGTCAAATGCAGCGATGTCTGCGAGAGCGTGAGAATGTTTCTTCTTCTTTGTTCGTCCGTCAACGATCGTTTTTCGTCACTGATGATGGTCTCCAGCACGTTCTGTTGTTGATGTGACGATAGACCGATGAGTCCAAGTAGTACCAGAGTGGCCAGGGCAAAACAGGTGGTGCCCAGCCACAAAGGGGACGTGTAGAGAAGCAGCAGGTCGTCCATGAGACCTGCACATGTTAAAACTGGGGTCATTTAATTCGATTTGGGCTCAACCCGTCTCATCAGCTCAGAGGTCAAAACTGGGCTTTTGTTCATGTCCGTCAACACACATCGTGAGAGTTGACTATTGCCTTGACGACACAATGACTAGCCCAAAACTGAAGCAAACGGACGGTGACGAGATGTACCGCTCTTGCCCTCAAGGCATTTTGCGAGTCGAACAAAATTTGTTTCTGACTGTTATCATCACTTATCACACAATCTTGGCGATTGAGCGAAGTTGGCATCTTGCAAGTTCAGGCGACCGTGAGATGCCCCAACTCCATACATTTGGTACTGACGATGGTCTGGCGCACTAAATGTGTGCTCATAAATCATCACAGTTCATTTTGCTATTCAACTGCGTCGCATGTTGAGCTTGGATGAAAATAGACCCACTAAGTCATCAAATTGCACCGAATTCCTCAAAAACATTGAAACATCATAGGTAGTCACCCACCAGCAATAGACGGTCCGGCCGTTGAGCCAATACCCCATGCGACCATTGTGCTGGAGAAGACTGTAGTGAGGTTGTGACTGCCACACATGTCTCTGCAACGGGAACAAAGGGATCAAGTCGACCCGCTTTATAGGTGGCCCTTCAGGATACACGGTGCCGAAGTCATACATCATGCTGTGCTTGCTGACCGCGGATCGGCTGATTGGTGCTCGATCGATCTGACGCCAATTAAGTGGACAGGCCGTATACAGACGTGTACGTCTCAGTTATTCAGTCAAATTCAAATCCATAATTTCACAACCAGCAACACGCCTAACTTCACAATACCCACCTGCACACAACACACAGCAGCGTGCTGCCCAGTCCACCGCCAAATCCGATCAAACAATTGCAGACGTAGTAGATCCAGTGAGCGTTCGGGGTCAGCAACATGACAGACATGCATAGACCCTGAAGTTTAACGGAACACAATGTTCTTTGCTCAACGTTCTCCACTGGGTTCGAAGTTTGTAAAGCTTGTGTAATTTCTGCTCCTAATCAGTTGGTGTATTGTGTATTTGATGCCTTCCGAGAGTCTTTCGGGATCTTCCCTTTGTGCCACATGACATGAAAAGGTTTATAGCTCACATATAAACTTTAAACGCTTGAATCCATCCCAGGTGAATTCAGTGCTCTCCATTTGAAATTTACACAGTGGGGCTCTATTAAAGAAGACAGTGGTACATACATATGTATATACGACGGTGGAGTCATGTTATTTTTTAAATTTCCATGACCGAGGTCCCACCTGTGTGGCGTGCGCGACCACAAACCAGCACCACCGCGGTACGCACCGAGATCGCGACCGGGGCTGACGGTAGCCCGTGTTTGAAACATCATCATGTTTGGTGTTGTTGCCGTGATGGGAAAGAAAGAGGACACTCAAACGACCAAGGATACTCGCACCACCGATTACGGAGATGGCCGTTACTGATACCTGCACGGGAGTTGGCATGCATCCAAGATTTTCCTCATTTACTTTTCAGAATTGATGTCCGATCAGGTACAAAGCATCTTTTCTGTATTAATGCAACAGAACGCGAAAAAATATCATCCCTGAATATATACACATTACCTGACTGGATCCAGTGGCTTTATCGAGAAAAACAATGAGAAAGCTGATAAACGACGAATAGCCCGTACTGGAGAGCACAGCGCTGAGGGGTAGTATTATGAACGCACGTTGTTGCGACGTGAACAAGCCACAGAACTTCGTGCACCATCTTGTGGTCCTTGAGGGTGCCCGTGGTGCCCTCGACACGCTTTCCGAGTCAAATGCACACGAAATCGGGCTGCTGGGTGCGGGTTGCTGTTTGCTGTTGGCTAGTAACCTTTGGAGACCCGCTGACCGCCACATGAGACACCCACAGACCACTTGGTTGAGATTGACTGCGCCGACGATTAGAAGGACATGAAAAGTGTAATAAAACAATCGGGGTGTGTCAATCAAACTGTACCCATGTCAGAATTTATGTCACCTGTCTTGCTGCTTAAAGGGCTCGGGACATAACCGTAGGAATGGTAGCAGGGCATAGTGTTATACACCGTTGGAATGCACTCTGACAGCATATGTCGCGCACAAGCTTTAAGCTGCTTGGAGATTCGCTATCTCTTGGTGGAGCGACTTTTCCTTCCAGAAAAAAGTGAATTTTTTCACAACTTGGAACGACCGGTGCAGAAACCACAAATCAGCTGGACGTCACGTAACGCATGGATAGGATTACAAAAGCTTCTGGATAACTTATCATCACAACAGCAGTCGCTCAAAGCATTGCTTCACTCGGTGAGGGTGCGAAACGTTCCAAAAATCGGCCACAATTTTCGAGGGCACAAGTTTGTCCCTAAATTTCGAGGCCGCGCTTTGCGTCCCAGAAATGAAAGTGCAACAGGAAAATAGAGCTTCGTCGAAAGTACCAGAAAATAAGGCTTTTAGATTTGGAAACCCTTATGCAGCGGCGTGACAGGCCGAAAAAGACCCAAAAACTGCATAGTCGCATTCATTGGCGGAAATGTGATGTAAATAGGCCACGTATTGCATCGCATTTGAAAGAAAAATGTCAGATAAACGCACAGTCCAACAACCTAGACGATTTCGAAGACTTCAAACTCGATGGACCTACTGTTGCAGCCATGCAAACCTGAATACGATATTCGGCTATAAGTCGATTCTGTTAAGAGCTACTTAACATCTGATAGCACCAAACGATGTAGCATTGAAATAGCTATCGAACGATATATGACATGCCCATACTATCTCATACTATGGACAAGAAACGGTCAAAATTCCGAAATCGCACACGGTGACGTGACGGTTCATTCCAGAATCTGCAAAAACGCAATTTTTTGACACGTGCTCCCAAGCGTTAGAATTTTTTGGGGCTTGTCATATATCGTTCGAAAGCTACTCTGGAGATACATTCTTTGGTGCTATCACATTTGCAATAGCTATCAACAATGAGCACTTATAGCTGAATATCGTATTCAGATTACTATGGCTGCCCCGAGAGATTTGTAGACCTTGGGGTCTTCGGACCTTGACAGGTTGCTGAACCAGACTTTTCTCTCAATTTTTTGTTGCGAATGCCATACAATCTGTGGCTTTTTTGTGCCACAATTCTTCCGATAAATGTAACCATCTGGCTTAATGGTAATTCAATGGATTTTTAGGCCTGTCACGGAGCTAGCCATGAGTTTCAAAATTTAGAAACCTTATTTTCTGGTACTTTCTACAACGCTCTATTTTCCCATTGCATTTCTATTTCGGCAGCGCAAAGCACGACCTCAAAATTTAGGGACAAACTTGTGTTCTCGAAAAATATGGCCGATTTTTGGAACGTTTCCCCCCCTCACCGAGTGAAGCAATGGTTTGGGCGACTGAAGTTGTGGTGACAAGTTATCCAGAAGCTCTGTGTAATTATGTCCACGTGTTACGTGAACCGCAGCTCATTTGGGGTTTCTGCACCGGTGGTTACAAGTTGTGAAAAAATTCACTTTTTTTCTGGAACGAAAAGTCCCTCTACCGAGAGATAGCGAATCTCCAAGGAGCTTAAAACTTGTGTGTAACATAGGCTGTCAGAATGTTTTCCAACTGTATATACCAATATGCCCTGCCACCCTTCCTTCGGTTATGTCCCGAGCCCTTTAAAGGGTGTGTCTAACGTCTCTTAACCCCATGTTTTATTGGGTGCAATCGAAAGATGACCTCGACAGGCCACCGTGTGCAAAAAACCGCGTCTTCTAGCTCGCTAAATCGCGAACACGTTTGGCGTTTTTCTGCTGAAACATTGCATGTTTAAGCGCGGCTCAGCCGCCTATACAATGCACGTTAACGCTCAACACGCAACGCTCTGGCTGCTGGCTTGACTGTGGACACAATGAATGTTTCATTTAACCCACAGAAGCTGGTTTGTGTGTGTTTCGCTTCGTAACTTTTCTTGTCTGCTCAGTCTGAATTTTGTGTCCGGAAATTGATTTAATTCGAAAAGTAACCCTCAAGATGTCGCGATTTAGCAAGTTAGAAGTTGCGGTTTTTTGCACACGGCGGCCTTTCGAAGACATCTTTCAGTTCCACCCAACAAAACATGGGGTTAGGAGACGTTAGACACACCCTTTAAATGCATGCTATGTATATCTACAAGAAAGAAAAATGCCCCAAGGGGCATAAAAGAAATATGGTTCCCTGACTGAATGACATCAAAGAACGATACTAGCTTGCACCACATTGCTGATGTTTCATGAATCACTGGAACAAACGTAAGTGTGTTCTGAGCTACTTGATGCCGAACAGCAGATATAACCATATTGCCGGCGCGTGCTGTTTTGCCACCAGAGACACAGGGCATGGAGCGCTCATTTAGAAACAGTGTTTGACATTGAAAGAGTGCAATATCACTCAGAATCAGCCTGAGTACTACCGCCCCGATCCACAACCACAGCACTTGATCTCCAACCTGTCTGAAGGAGTACGTCTGCATGAGATACCAGTAGAGAATGGGAAAGAGCAGAATGCCAACGCCGTCACCGACACTTTGCACAGCGACTGCGATGTGCGAATGACGGTCAGACAGCACGAAACTGGCGTACACGGGCACCGTTGTATAGATGAAACCGTGGCCGACACCTGCTTAGGGGAAAATGTAGGTGAAGTTCAGTGTTTTGGGTCAACTGGCATTCCAAGCAGACAGATGGAACGCCGTTCATCCAACATCCGTAGGTGCGTACCTTACCTTGTGCAGCAGCATAACACGCAACGAACAGCCAATAGTGATTCGCCAGACTGGCCAGGCAAATGCTGAATGATGCAATGCAGCCACCAGCGATGACCAATTGACGGGGTGTAAACACACGCAGGAGCGTGGGCAGGAGTAGACCTGGATCGTAAGTTTGTGGTAGTGTGATATTCTAGACTGGTCTTCACCACCCGGGTGGTGCAATAGAACGTTGTCTGTGCGAGCGAATGCACCAGGTGACGCAGTGACGCAGAACACGCTTTTGAGCACATCGAAACAGAATTAGGTGTGAGCAGGATGACCTGCTGATCTAAAGCACCGATGATGACCTGATGCGCCACCCGCATCTGTGAACGTGCTGGTTGACACGGGCATCTTTGCCGATATCACATTTGGCGATCGGATCCACTTTGCTTCACGTGACTTTTTAGCGACATACTTCGCTTAAAAAAGTCGTGTGACCGAGGTCATGTGGGGAGATGAAATCCGATCGATCCCCAACAGCTGCTATGTATGTAATGCACATAATCGCTGAACATAGAATGTCAAGTTCGTATTCTCACCTGTGCTCAGCGTTAGTCCATGCAGCAGCGAATATGTGACGGCCACGTCAAAGTTGTTCACACCGAACAAGTGCTGTATGTGCTGGTAGAACATCCCCGAGCTGTACACACAACCGCACACAAACAGACGGGACAGGAACGAACCGATTAGTGCACATGTCTGTTGGAGACTGATGTTGCCCATTGAATGGCTGATACCATTCGCAAATATTATTCTTTGAAAGAAGAACCTCTGTGCCACTGTAGTTTTTGGTCCAATCCTATTGAAATGAAGATGCAATAAGAATATTCGTTACCAAATCGGACATGCAATGCAAACTACAGTTTTCTAAATAGTGCCTCGAATAGTAACGTGGTTTGAAATGATCACAGAACTACTATTGTAACAACGTTCAACGGCGTTGACGAGGTTTTCCACAATGTCAAAAACCAATGCATGTAACCTATGTATATGTAACGTGGCTCCATTTGGGTAAAATGTTGGGAACAGAAATAACAATTTTCCACCTTTTTCTCGAATAGAGGGCCCCGGAGGCTTTACATGGAAAACTCCTGTAAAAACGGATTTTTTATCACACAAAGTAGAAACAATAAGGCTCGCAGGACAACTTGAGGTCGATTAGGTAAAATAAAATATAAACAGCAAATGCCAGGCAAGGGAAACAATATTATTCAATCATCATCACACAGATGTAAGATAAGCATCACCGACCGAACGACAATCGAAACGCCTCTCCCTTAACGTGCGAAATTTAAGTCAAGTCTAAAATGGTTTCACAAAAAGAACCGAGTGCCAAGAAGCGGTGTAAAATCCTGGAGGAGCTCGGTGAGGTTCTTTGTTAGACAAGATTGAACAAAACATTGTGCGGGGTATGTACCGACCTGGTTTTTTCTGCAACCCGCAACAGAATCTGCTTAAAGATAAGTACCTATATGTACGTACATGAAAAAAGTTGTGTAAAGTGTACAATCGCCACAAGCGCACAAATATGTACATACGTACATATGTACGTGTATGTATGTGCCTACTTTAGTATGCTTATGTATTGTATGCAGTAGGTCGACCCTGAATTCATTCCCTGTGACCTGGGAGGTGTCTCAGTGGAACAGGCCCACTCGAAACTCAGCGGTTTGAATAAAACTTTATTGTTTGGGGCAGGCTGATTTCGCGTCGATTTCCAACTATAGCCCAGGGGCTGCAAGTGGAAAACTCCGGCGCAACAAAGCAAACGCTGTCTTGTTGACTCACGTGACAAACGTGAGGAAACCGCAACTCAGGTTTGAGCACCGTCTGGGCAAACAAGCTGCTACTTTTGCGCAACACCTTTTTTTGCGATTTCACGCCGAATTGGGTTTTTTCTGCGACACATTTGCGCGAAACAAGTGAAAATGTGTGATGTTGTGAAGGAAAAAGGAGCAAACCTGGTAAGTAAGTACGTGATGATGTGCATACACTCGGTGTCAAGTTTGATAGTCTCTGCCGCCGACGCACAAGTTTGAGGGAAGCTTGAAAACACGTGCCGCCACAGGTACTGCTTCATGTATGCTTCACAAATCCTATTGCACTGCTTTCACAACGTATCTTCAAATTTCGCCCTACTCACGACCAAAACACAAGGTAACTAACAAAAAACTTTTAGGGTTATGGTTTCCTGTAGGCTTGGTTAATGTTTAGTTCAGACTAACAATTTGGGTCCAGTATGAAAACAATGCAGAATGAAACAACAGCTTAATGAGCTCCTATTCGGGTGGAACCGGAAAACCGTATAGTTCGTGTTTGGACAATCCCAGGAACTTTCAGTCTTTGGGTGATATTTTCGAAACGGTGTAAAGGTCAGTTAGGTGTAAAGGTCGGTGGAAAGCTCGGTCGACAGCTCAGTGTGAAAGACCTCGGTGTAAACTTGAAACATTTCATGTTAGTAACGGGCGATGTTTCACGTTTACACCGAGCTACGCCGACCGAGCTTTCGACCGAACTTTACACCGACCTTTACGCCCAACTGACCTTTACACCGTTTCGAAAATTCCACCCTTTGAAAAACGCCGTTTACCTTGACAACATAAAATGCGTACGCCACAAGCCAGGAATAACAAGACCAAACACGTTAATTAGAAGCTTGCGCATGTCATGAAAGACAGAAAATTGAGCCAAATTTTGAAAAGCTTGAATGGCAAACGAAGAACAGTGCCTAATGACATGATTCATCCACTGCTGCATCTTATGCACATACAATGTAGGTCAGAATTTTTTTTATAAATTAAGGAAACCATCAGGATGGTGACTGAGCTCATGATAGACCTATGCAGGGTTGGATTAAAAAAATTTCATTGTCGATTCTTTTAACTTTTCTGAAGTTTTAGAAATATTTTAAGATTTCCTTTTTTCATTCAAGACCACAAAAGCCTAGGTTTTTAATGAGAAAGATTGTCGAAATTTAAATGATAAGTACATTTGATTACGCTTGACGATAGGAATAGTTGATACCGGGTATTTGGCAAAATTGCATAAAACAGCTGCGTAATCCGCGGTTAGTGACCTCCGGCGTTTTGGCACGATATTATGTTTCAAACAGATTTGACTTACTGGAAAAACTGAATGCGCACGTCATAATGACGACTATTTAGTTCGTTCAGCAGACCCACAGGCTGTCAAACATTGGGTGATATTTTCGAAACGGTGTAAAGGTGAGTTGGGTGTAAGGGTCGGTGTAAGCTCAATCGAAAGCTCGGTCGGTGTCAGCTCGGTGTAAACATGAAACATTGCCTGCT
Organism: Rhynchonema sp. JSB1_4; assembly: GCA_030248065.1. NCBI lineage: Eukaryota > Metazoa > Nematoda > Chromadorea > Monhysterida > Xyalidae > Rhynchonema > Rhynchonema sp. JSB1_4. The sequence goes on from JASAMV010002236.1 coordinate 11,428, forward strand.
GTTAACATGGAATGTTTCATGTTTACACCGAGCTGACACCGACCGACCGAACTTTCGACCGAGCTTACACCGACCTTTACACCCAACTGAGCTTTACACCGTTTCGAAAATGCCACCCAATGTGATGACGCTACATCGAAGCGAAAAACAAGCGCCGCATGCGATTTTTTGATTAAAAAACAAGCAGAAACATGGACAATAACCTGGATTTTTCACCGAAAAGGCAAAAATAATTTAAAAACGTGAACTTACTTTTCTAATTCTTAAAACCCAAAATGTGGCAAGCTTTTTGTCGTAAAAAATATTTTTTTAAATTTCACTTTTTTAACCCAACCCTACACTTGTATATGTAGTTGGACCGTGTACATGAGCTTGCTTTTATCACATTGTTATGCTGTGCTCGTACCAGAATAGCATGCAATGAGAAAATGCCTGAATAGCATGACCTAATGTAACCAAGTTAGAATTCCGGAAAGTAGAAAAAATGCATAAAAGTTGCAAAAAAATACTGGGTAACCGCACAAGCACTTGTGTGTGCTGCAACTGATGTGCGCAGCTGTGTCACTAGCATGAAGGGTTCTAGAACTTTTCATAGTTCACTTCACCGTCCAAACACACTTTTAACACCAAATGGGCAAAAGGTATGCACACCATGTGAGTGCATGCGAGTCTGCTTGCACCGCATCATGTGTACATTAGGTACATGTACATACCCGTATAAAAGCTGACGCAGCGGAAACTGGGTGTGGGCACTATTTTTTCTGTTCGTCAAGCGCACAGACTTTCAAGAGCTGCAGACGAAGTACTGTATATGATGGTTAAGTGCACCTCCAAAAACATAAATAAAGAAGCGAAAACCGACATGCCACCAGGAAAAACACGCTCTATCCTGCTTGCCGGTCAATTTTGAGCATTTCGTGCTAAGTGGGTCTCTCATGATGTGCCTGAGTAATGGAGGTCCTGACCGAGCTTTTAAAAAAGGAAACTTTTAAGCCACCATGAAGCACGTAACTGGCGCATACTGTATATTGTTTCTGGGTTGAAAGTGACTCGGCCCATTGTTAATATTTCTGGGTTTCTTTATCAGTGTAGTGAACTCTAAAGCAGGTCAGCCAAAGTTTTGTCTGGTTGGTATGTGTTTGCAAGCATCCACCGTAAAAAAATGCAACTTTTATCAGGAAAAAATACAGCGTCGCTTTATTATTATTTCCGGAATTTGTAAAACCCCGGCTCCGGGTGTGTAATTATACCCCCGGGTAATTTTATCTCGTGATGTTATCCGATCCCAGCTCCAATTTTTCGATATTCATTGATCCCACCCAGTTGCTACACAATACGCGCCGGGAAGCTGTTAGGCAGCGTTTATGCGTTTGCGTTTTTTTCTGTCTTGCTGACGCGGATCTGATTATACATATAATCCGCTTTTGTAGAATACCGCTCAATCTTTTCGCTGTCTCTCACTGTGCACTCAATAAGAATGGAGCACGATCCCTGTGATGCCACTCTGTGGTTTGATACAAGAAAGCAGACCACAAAATAGTAATATTGATCGGGGGCATCTGTTGGGCGGAATATTCAGACCTCGATTAAGCGCGTGAAACAAGCCGGATCACTGATTGACAGAAAGAAAATATGTATGGGTCATAGCAAAACACCACGCCACTCCAAAGCCCGTAAATTTGACCCGAACAGGACGGTATTGATGTTCAAGTTGCCGTAAATCATGCAGACAAGAACAACCACGCTGGATGGGCTTCTGTTCCAACCGTAGAATCCGAAAGAGCAGCAGAGTGGGAGATATCGACGGTTCTATCTTTGTATGGGTCCCCGAAGGAGAGACAGATTTAGAATGAACACAACACACAGACAGCAAATGGGCTACATCAGAACGACAATGTGTTGCATCAGCACTACACGCATTCTCAAAGTCGTGGGAAATTCTTGCACTGTTGCATCTTCAGATCAGCAGCATAGTTCAAGCACCATGCTTTGGTGCGAAAAATTCGCCCATGAATTTGCAATGCGTTCGGCTCTCAGCTCTCAATGGCCCTCTACCGATCACACAACCTGGTGTTCCGAAACGGTCCCTCTTCGATCAAACAGTTTACCTGCGGTGGACGCGCAATTGCCCGAAGCAGGTCTAGGCTGAGGCTTGGGCCTGGTCGTTTTACGTTCACAATCTGCTCTTTGTTCTTGCTCAAACAGGCTTTGCTCATTTGCCCGGCAACCGCCTGTGCTGCTGTAATTCGATGCGGGCGCCTGAAGCAAACTCAACAGACTCTGGTGTAAGGATCTGCAAAGTCAAATCTCCTGGTCAAACTGTGATTTGATTGCACAGTGTACTGTACCATTGCACGCACGCAAAGAGAGCACACAAGACACACACAGTGACTGCACAGGCAACTGTAAAAGGCAACGTGTTTTCACGGTCGTGCATTGCATAAGATAAGATGACGAAGGAAAGTGTTGATCATTATCTGAGGCCATTGGCGTCTTGAGCAAATGCAAACATACATAAGTACCGTTGTGACGTGAAAAGTCGGATACAAAGTTGCCTGAATCTTGAATGAAAATAGAGCAAATGTCCGTTGGATGGTCTTAATGATCAAAATAAATCCGCTTGTCGTGCCAAGTCTGACAACTAACGATTTCCATTGCTATTGTACGTCCAGAGGAAGCATTGTTTGTTCACTGACAGTTTGCCTGAAAACGACGACTTTGCGGTGTGAAATAATCAGCACCAATAATCGCCCAATACGTACAACGTACGTGCTACATACAGTACATACTCCCTTTGCCGCCGTTTATGACATAGTCCTTGTGTGAGCATATAATACCTTATGCACGTCTGGCTCGCAGTGCATACATACATAGTCTGTGATGTTATATATCGGGATAAGCAGTATTGATGTACCCAATCACCATTATGCTCAGCACTACCTGTATACTTGCAACATCAGTTCATGTAGTACCAAACCAAGAAGCTTTTGACACAAGGTGTGGCTACAGTAACCTCCCCTGCGGTGCTATTAAGATCCAAAAGTTCGAGTTACGGTAGCTATTTACATGACATTACGCATTACTACCACCATCCCACCAGACGTTGTGAACGCTGTACACTCTGGTGACATACAACAACATTGAGCTCTGAGCATGTGTGTTTGTGTGATGCCTGACCTCCTACATACACCACACGGACACGTACCTCAGATTTACAAAAGTGCACCCCGGACCCCCGGATGAAAGTCAAAGCCGGTGCGCAGTTTGCTTGTGACAGGCGCCTGCAAGTGAAACATCAGCCAGTTTGTCAGGTCATAATTGTTTTCAGTCAAAACGATACGATCAGACAGAACCAGGAAATCCATCTGAAAATCAGCATATTATAATTATGAGGTCTGCGGTATCGACGTTGTGTTCGTCGCCAATACACCACGAGTGCGTATGGATTGATCCGGGCTGCTGCTGCAGTGTGCATACATGTTTGATCACTGCGCGCAGTCTGCATGTAATGTGTAATGCACTGTGTGTACATGTGGTTATGTTCTGCGGTCTGGTAGGGTCTGGAGCTCGTGTCGTCAAATGTGGCAAATGACCACGGCATACACACAATACCCCACCCAGCCTAAATGTGGTTGGCTCTGGGTCTAATCTTCGGCTTGGGTGCTTGCCTGCTTTGCGTGTGTGTGTGTATTTATGGGCTTTGTGCGTGCCTGCCTGTTTTGGTGCAATATCAAAGCAGGGAGTGACCCATCACTGTGCTTGCCAACTGACCAATACAGGACCATAACAAGACAACAGGTCACTCTTGGGCACTAGGTGCACCCCTGCCCACTGGTCTTGGTAGACTGAAGCAATAACGCTTGTGGCTGCTGCTTTTATGATTGCCATTGGTGTCCCCATCGCGTTTATTTCCATCGTTTCTTTATCTTGTTTGCTCGTGTTCTGTGTCGGTGAGCTGACCCGCTTCTTATTTCCTGTGGTCATCCCTCCACCACAACTTTCGGTAAACAAATCCTTTTCTTGGACAGGTGTTGGGGTCTTCAGCCCAACGTCTTATCGTGAATGCCTTTCCCACGTTGTATGTGTGCGTGCTTATCAGGGCAAGCGAATGTATGGGAAATGGTATCGTATGTACCTGTTGATAAATGATATGTTTGATTGTCCTGTCCACTCATGCAAGCACGAAATGAAACTAACTTGAACTTTGCTGACTACGCTTGTCTGGGGCATGCTGATGCTGTCCAAAACTTTTTTGTTTGGCATACTGTACACAGTAACAATCTGGGTGGAGCTAGATACTTGTATGAAGATCTACGCTATCGCGAACAGGTTTTTTTACAAATCGAATCATGAGTATCGAATATCGAATATCGAATATCAATATCGAATCATTCTTTCTTGTCTGCCCCAATGGAGTCATGTGGACTGGAAGTCTGCTAGCCAACGCAACGTGTAGCGTGTGGCGTGCAAAGCAGTGTGTGTGTCTGCACGGTTGCATGGGTATAAGTGCAACTTTGAGCCGCAGCCAGACCGCGTTCCCGTAGCTCAGTTGGTAGAGCAACTGGCTGTCCAGGCCTGGTGGCTGGAAGGTCGGAGGTTCGAGTCCTTCCGGGAGCATACGTTTGGTGTGGCGGTTCAGAGTTCACAATTGGTGAGCTTGACTGGTATGAACCAACCCGCAGTGACGGCCAAGGAGCCGGTCTGGGGTCAGACCTTCTGAAAGAGGGAGGTGGCGCTATCGTGTGGGACACGAGGTGCGAGCGGTTAGCCCCTTGTGGGTCAAAGCCCGCGAGTGCTTGCCTGTGGAAAGGGAAGTGCGCAGCGACAATCCTGCCGTATTCAGGGTTGGGTCGCAAGTGCCTGCGTGATGGGACACGACCGAGAGCGCTGGTTCGGAGAAAGTCGGGTGGAAACCCGCAGGTTTGAGGTCAAACCTAGCCAACGCAACGTGTAGCGTGTGGCGTGCAAAGCAGTGCGTGTGTCTGCACGGTTGCATGGGTATAAGTGCAACTTTGAGCCGCAGCCAGACCGCGTTCCCGTAGCTCAGTTGGTAGAGCAACTGGCTATCCAGGCCTGGTGGCTGGGAGGTCGGAGGTTTGAGTCCTTCCGGGAGCATACGTTTGGTGTGGCGGTTCAGAGTTCACAGTCATAAATAAATCGTTTTCGAAAGCATTCTTCCCCACTATTTTCTAAAATTTCAAGCGTTCTGCATTTTTTCACATCCTGTTTGAAACACAGCGTCGTTTATCCACTCCCCGATTATTCCACAAGGATTCTTTTTTTGCTGAATATGTCCCAGTTTTGAATGATTCTCCAGCCAGCATGTTTCCAATGTCACCCCATGTGTTGCGCTTTGTGTTCGTGTGTGTTCTCGCTTTGTCCCGCTGCGTTTGCACGGCACACATTCATTCAACCATTTGATTTTATGCCGTTCGGAATTTATTATTTTTGACATTTTATGCGAAATCATGCTCCTCCTCTTGTGTGGAGGCGGTATCCTCAACTCCAGGATCAATGCAAACCGCCGGTGTAATAACAATAATTGTAAACACATAAATGCAAATATGTAAAACCTAATTTTCATCAGGGATAACAAATCTCCTGAAACCAACGTATCCGTGTTGGAAACTCAATCTTCTCATTGCATCAGACATCATGTCGTGTGCGTTGGTGTTTTGTTCAAGCAACCAAAACAACCCAATCACAGTTGTTCGGTATTTCGCGTGATCGTGCTTTCCCACGTCTCCGCACTGTCTATTGGTGATCCATGACTGCGCAGCACTACGGGCTTTTGGCTGAGCATGATTTTCAAATCGACTATAATACAGTACTAACGCATGCGCATAAATTTGAAAGACGCGGTTGATGCCTATAACCAAAACGGCAGCTCAGGCGAGTGGGTCTTACATGTGTTCCTGCCCAACCACAGTTCGCCACACTGAGGTTTTCATTCACACACCCCGCATATAACACAAACGGCGTTCGCGTTGTTCATGCTCTATTCGGAACTCTAACCAAGTCCTGAACAAGTCTACCAACAACACAACGCGGCTTCTGTTACAAGCGGGCAAGTAAGCATCCCATGGAGCATTGTTTATGCAACCCGTACAAGGTACGGACACCGTTCTTTGCTACTGTACGGTGGCATGTGCAGCATGTAAATCTACCGTGTGTGTGTAGGTGTTACGCACAAAGTTATGCTCAGTTTGGCGTCTATTGGCGGTGTTGCATGAACATTATACGCTGTTACACGTGGGGCCCTGATTGTCAAGACTTTGTGCTTTGATGTTTGCACGTGCTTGCAGTTAAAATACTCATTCGTCGTGGCCTCTGAAACATCACAAACACTAAATGCGAGATACCACGCCTGACATGGTGCTATGCATGGCTCATGTTTCAACAGGTGCCGCTCACATCGTTTGCTTGACCATAACCCGTGACGAATATCATTGCCAACTCAACAAGTATCGATTCATTCGATCCTGATCACCAAGCTGTCAAAAGTACGCACGTCACCCATAGATCACCGCGTCAGTAACTACACTTACCATGATCAAACGTTAGACTGTCGGCGTAGTCAACGTTTGTAGCTTAGTAGGTACGCTTTTGTACTGTTTGTACATGGGTGCACATGCTACGCATGTGCACTATTTAAAAAAATCGAGAAATATCCAAAAACGTTATGATTGTCTGTGCCTATGATGTTAATACCTGGACAGGTATAGTCATGCACGGGGGAAGCAGCGTGCACTGCTCTTTTGCATGCTGATTTTGACCTTGGGTTAAAGGGGAAATTGCACATTCCTAATCGCCCTTCAAGTTTTACAAGTGTTTAGACAGCAATGTGGGCATCACAAAAGTCAAATCACTTGGTATAAACTCTCAAACATGTACCGAGGAGATTCAGTTTAAGACAAGCCACTGGGAACAAAATTCGGCGCGGACCGGCCGAATTTCTACCTGCGCATTCAGGCAAATTGCCTGATCAAAAAGCTCTCAAGGCGATGGAATGTTTCGCAGGATTTTTGAAACTCACTAACTATAGAATTTCGCTTTTCTTTTTATTTCGAAGTTCAACGAATTGTTCCAACGTGTCTGCTAAATGTTTCATGCTCTGCTTGTCACGCTGGAACAATTCGTCGAAATTCGAAATATAAAGAAAAGCGAAATTCTATGGTTAGTGAGTTTCAAGAATCATGCGAAACATTCTATCGCCTTGACAGCTTTTTGATCAGGCAGTTTGCCTGAATGCGCAGGCAGAAATTCGGCCGGTCCGCGCTGAATTTTCTTCCTGATTGTTCCCTTTAAACTGCTTCTCCTGGGTACACGTTTGAGAGTTTGTACCAAGTGATTTGACTTTCATGATGCCCACACGACTGTCTAAACACCTGTGGAGTTTGAAAAGCGATTAGGAATGCGCAATTTCCCCTTTAAGTACACGTCCATCCCTGCAGGTTTAAATTCAGAACTGGGGGCAAGAACTTTGGAGCATAATTATGTGCATTTTAGGTTTTTCTAATTAGCAGTGCCGTATCAAACCATCAGTTGGATCATGTGAGATTTTCTTATCGATAGCCACGAAACTACTTCTGCATTGTTTTGACTGTGTGCGGCTAGGTTGTTCGCATGGAAATACGAAAATGTTATGTTGTCACAAATAGTGCACGTACAGTAGCAATAAATTAGTATAGTTTTTCACCAGGTTTATGTGCTGATGACATGCGTCGTTCAAGTTCTTTCCTGTGTTTAAAGCGTTTTCTGGTGTTTTTTACACACGGGTGTTAAATACATAAAATTGTGCGTAATCACTCTCCGGGTTTGTAGTCAGTAGCCCCTGTTTTTGTCAAAACCCCAAAACCTGAACTTCTCCCCGAAAAAATGTCACATCGCATTCATTAATTGAAGCTTTTTTGTTAGGTGCACGGTAAAATGATTTTCTTCGTGAGCGTATCTACCGCATGGAATTGTACTTTACTTAGTACTAATGTATTTTGATTATCTGTGTAAATAATGTGAGTGTTTTTCTAAACTTGGTTGGTATAGTGCGTAAATAATCAAAATAATCACCGTCACTAATAGTGGTTCCATTTGTTGGATGCGGAGTTCTTGAAAATAGGGGTAAACTTTAAATAATTTTGGAAACAAGCCATGTTACAATCCAGTGCCATCTTGACTAACTTTCAATTTCCCACTTTCAGTCCCCTTACCGCTGAATCCGAGCCCCCAATCAGGGCACAACATAACGCGCCATGGATAAATTAATGAACTATTTGAAATCGGTCAAGCCCGAAAAGGACACGAGTATGATTGACCGCGTCAACTACTACTACACAACAATGACGTTGGGAATATTCTCCATATTCATTCTGGGATGGTCGTTTGTGGGCAAACCCATCCAGTGTTGGTTCCCGGCGTATTACAAAGGTGGGCAAGATTTTTAGCATGTCGAAACTTTGAGTGCCCATTTTCCTGTTTTGCCTTGATTTTCACTGGTTAAGAATATGCCGAAATGCAAACTGTTGGTCCATTCGGACGGTTTGTAGTTTGGTTTCCTGCGGTGTGCAAAACCCTGTGCCGCAAAAATGCATTGCTTGTTCCCGTATGCATGGGTCACGCACGAATCATTGTGAGATGAAGGTACACTTTGGAGAACGTAAGTTTAAAGGTGCTGGTTAACAACCCTTCGACCGCGCTTGATCTTAGGGGTAGTATATATAAACAAAGTTTGGACATCGTGTTACTTTACCCTAATCTGGCGAGCCGATTGGTTGCTTCCTGATGTTTCACGGGCAGGTTGAAGTTTGCCCCTGGTGAAAAAGACCGAAAAAATTTCAAATGCTGCTGTGACACGAATAGGCTGTTTCAAAGTTTGATACTTGAGTGACAGCAACCTCCAACATTGTGGCAAAAAATTATCAAGTCCCTTGTTCGTGCTTCCCAGTTTTCAAAACCCTACACAGCTCAAACCCTCCAGTATCAAAGTTTGAAACAGCCTATTCGTGTCACAGCAGCGTTTCAATTTTTTCAGTTTTTTTCACCAGGGGCAAACTTCAACGTGGCCGTGAAACATTAGGAAACCACCAATCGGCTCGCCAGATTAGGGTTGACTAACACGATGTCCAAACTTTGTTTATTCAAGTTCAAGTTCAAGTTTTTTATTGCATCAGAAGCAACATGGTAACGTCAACAACACGCATACGCTGGACAGTAACGACGAAACCATAAATAATTACAAGTGTTTAGTGGGCCAGTGGATAGTTACGGATCGAGAGATGTAGATGATGATAAGGAGCAAAAAACACAGAAAACACAGAAACACAGCATGATCGGTCAATTACATTTCACACACGGACGGAATAAATTTCACTGGCAGCAATCGCAATTTGTACAACAATTCAACAATCAAGCTTTGCGAACGAATGACTCCTTTGAATGTGCCCATTCGCAGGAAAACAGCAAAATCAGGTAAAGCGTTGTAAAGATGGGACATGATAACAATAGCACTGGTAGCGAGAATATGAGTTTTAGCACGTGGGATACAAATGGCACGAGAATGATTAAGACGAGAACTGGAGCGAGAATTGGAATCAGAAATGAACGAAATAGAGTCAACAGGAGCAGCACAAATACCAAGAACATAAGAATGCATCAATGCTTGTTTATGTATTCTACCCCCAATATCAAGCACGGTCGAAGGGTTGTTAACCAGCAGCTTTCATCAAGATACATAAAAGCACATAATCTGATAGGAACTACTATAAAAGCATATAATCTGAAATAACCGGAATCAATCACCAATGCCCTGCCATGCCCCGTGCCTGATCTGTTTGTGATGAGCAGAATCCTAAAAACGATCACGAAACCTAAGCAAAGTACATATACATTTGTATGTAACTTTCGTGCGACGGCTTTGAGCACTAAACATCTATTGTCCGATGTTTCACAGAAATCTTTGCGAGTCCTGTTAAGGTGCGGTCCGTCTGAACCATGGTGAAGGATTAGAAAACCTTGTTGTTGCTCTGAGGATTTCCTAACAATGAACCTAACCTTGATTTATAGTAGTACATATGTACATACTGTAGTTGATTCCATAGAAAGGTTCTGTTCAGCCCTGTCTTTTACTACATTATCTACAATGGGCAATGTTTGCTTGGAACAAGTCTAAGGACACGTATCAAAATAAAGAGGAGTCTTGGGAAGTCCGCGACAAAAAAATTCAGGAGAGCGAAGCGGCCCACATCGTATCCAGAAAAGTAGCGCACGTTTTTAAATCACGACCCACGAATCTGAAATGTCAAATCGATGTCACTCACTCATCGATTTTTGCGTTCATAGTGTTCTTTTTTGTCTTTGTTTTGTCAACGTTCTCGTTTTAGAAACATCAAAATTCACGGTAAACTTTAACCAATGATCGCGTGAAATCGTTTGACACCAATTTTTATTTAACCGACACACCAAACTAACGCTGCATTTTACAACCACCATCACCACACTGTACATACTATACTGTACCTACATACATATGTAGGTATTGGTCGCACAATGACTATATGAGAATCCATCCCCTTATTTTCCCTGCATCGTCAAGGAGAGTTTCTGGCGATTTTTTCAAATTGAATCAGATTTTGACAAGGAGTTATTTTCTCCTTCTTTTCCCGCTTTATCCTATCGGGAGTGATCAACGTGTGCGTGTGTATCGATTTCACACATAAAGCGTATAATACGTGGCTACAGTAACCCGAGCCCGAACCATTTCGGTTGCGTGGAATTTAGGGTGAAACTTCTGCACACGTGTGTTTTTCATTCTTTTCACTGATAAGAATGCGAAGTGGTTGTCAAAACCTGGTTCAATTTGAAAATAATTGCCAACTATCGGCCTTGTCAATGCAGGAAAAATAGGGGGATGGATTCTCATATAGTCATTGTGCGACCAATACACATGCCAGTCAGTCAATATAACAGATGACACATAATTCGCCAAGATTCACAAACACCATGCGAACTAACAAAAAGTTGTTCAATTTACTCAAGAAACACGTGTTAAGAAAACTGATCTTGTCTCTCGATTCATACTGTGGTATTATATATGCGCGATGATCTTCACACGAAAGAATGTGCGGAAGTTGCCATTATCACACATATAACCAGAAAGCACTTTATGATACCGTGGATCTATTATAAAATGACATAAACGAAATCCTTTTTTGGCGTCAATTGCCAAATCAGTGCACTTATTGATCTGAATTCTGGATGCCTACAAGTTTGTACACATGAATCCATAATGATATCCCATCCCCACGTTGTGCACAAATCTTCACCAACGTTATGTATCGACGTTTTTAGAACACGAATAATAATGAACGAAGCTACTATATGTACAGTAACGCTGCTGGACTGTACTTTTGTTTGAATCGCTTCTTCAATTGCTCAATAGTTAGTCTGGGTAATTCGAACAAAAGCAAAAGTTTGCATACAGTAGAGTATGTACATACATATGTAGGTGTTCAGTCTCAAACTTTTCTGTGGACCAAGTCTTTATATCCAAAATGCGAAGAGCATTTTTTCATATATCCCGACAACTGGCAAGGCACGTGGTTTGCCACCTTCTGCGCGTTTGTTGACTAATTGGGGGTAGAGCGCATAATTTGCTTGCGTTGTGACCGTGGTTGAATTGTATTGTACTACGCCTACCCTGGTGCACCCAGGGTTGGGCAAAAAACGTTTTTTTCCAAAAAATCGTTTTTTTTTTAAAAAAAACGTTTTTTTTTAAAAAAACGTTTTTTTTAAAACGCCCAGATGACCAAAATATGCCCCCAAAAAAATTGGAAAACGCTCATGTTGGGAAGAAAACGTGGTTAAATGAAGTAATTCTATGTGTTCTGGGGCAAAATAAACGGGTTTCAACCCTTTTCTAGCGAGTTGCTAAGATCCCATATCAGACCCGCATCGTGGGACCAACTTTGGCCGGGGTCATCACTGAAAGTCAAACTCCGTATATCGACGTATCTCGACAAAGTAAAAATTGGTCGAAAATTTTTTGAAAAAAATGGGACAAAAAATTGATTTTCCTTGATAATCAGGGTACTTTCCCTGAAAAATCAGGGAAATCAAGGAAATTCAGGATTTAAAAAAGAACGAAAAACGACCCAGGCGTTTTTTTTTAAAAAAAACGTCGTTTTTTTAAGAAAAAACGCCGTCGTTTTTTTTGCCCAACCCTGGGTGCACCAAGAAAGTGTGGATGTTCTTGTTCGAAGTACATACAGTAGCCTTTGAGTACCTGATGGTTTCAACAAACATCAATGGTGCATGGCTGAGGTTATTGCCCTTTCGCGTTGCAGGGGCACACCGAGTCACAGAAATCTATCGTTATTTTCTTGTGCTCTTCTTTCATTGCAAGGTATGTATGTACAACTGTACTGATGTACCTGAGATATTTTGGCATCACGCAGCGTGAAACATCAGCCATTGGGTATCGAGCCTCCTTTTTTGCTGCGCTTTTTTTGGTATGCAAGACATAAAAACATTAGTACAAAAGCAATACAGTTTCTGGCCGCCTTCAGCTAACCGCATGCCGTGTTTGAGCTCTAAAAACCATCACCAACGTTTTTTAACGTCATATATATCCATAATAGCCTACCATTACAATTTAGGTGCGATATTTTCTCCCTTGTTCGTTTTTTGGCTCTTTATACATGTAGTTCCATGCCATGTTTATGCGTGGTTTATGATTTGTGTGCAGAGATCCTCCTATTTTTTCGGCTGCTTGCAAAGCGGTTGACATTATGCAGCATGGGCAATTTTTTCGAGAAACGTTGTGCTAGAAAAACGCTGTGGGTCAACCACTCTTCAATTGACCAAGTTACGAGTTTCATTGTCGTAAACGCATTGGATGATTGTGATGTGATGTTTAGATTGAGGTTGCTGCCAGTAACCTGCAAACTAAACCAGTCATGAACGTCAACCATCAGTGTATACATACCTACAACATTAAAATCCTCAGCGAAAAAATGCGAGTGTTTGTGGAAACGAGTGCGTACTACGTGGATCGTGGGTGCATACCTACGGCATGTAGTATATACTGTAGTGACGCCGGTTTCTAATACATAACCAAAAATGGAAATGTATTATATGTATTCCATTTTATAAAACGAAACCACAACAACGCGCAGCCCCCTGCAGTGTGAATACCGACGCTGTGTAAACTACTATCGCGAGTCTGTCACTATGCATTTTGACTGAAAATACAACGACGTATATTTGTAGACATGAGTTTTTAGTCGTGTTCGAGACATTTCAATCATGCGTTATGTTTCGCGGTATATATACTGTCTTGTTTCTGCTGGTCTATTGGTTACTTGTCGGAGCTAGC
>JASAMV010002238.1:0-75025 GCA_030248065.1 Rhynchonema sp. JSB1_4
AGGTACATACGGTTATATGTACAGCGGTTCTTACTTTGTTGTGTTATGAATTTTGCTTTATCTGCACCAATGCAAAATTGATTAACATTTCTGATGGCAAAAACAACGACAAATTTGCAAAACTGCAATTCGACTGGTGGAACGCCCGATTTTCTATTGTTTCAAAAAACGGAGTACAATTATATATATAAAATGTTCACCAGGCACTACTGGCACCAACAAGCCGACCAGGAAGCGTATCCGACGTCGCATCATCACACCAGTGCAACGCAGAGCTGCCAATGTGAGGGAGCGAAGACGAATGGATAAACTAAATGGTTGGCTGGCTGATGTTTCACTGGCTGCATTTTTTCATTTTCACTAAACTGTATAACGCTCATTGGCGTGCGTTACGATCGTAAGCAAAATTGGTGACACAACACGTCATTAGTGGTGTCCAGCTGGTGCCCACTTTATTGTTTTTTGGGGTACACCAAAAAAATGTCCTTGAGCCCGAAAAAAATCGCAAAAAGGAAGAAAGTTACTAATTTTCTTGAATGTCCTTCGATCATTTTTTTATCGTCTTTTTTACCAAGCAGATATACTGTATGTATTCCAACAATCTCTCTACATGTTGCGGTCCAATACAGTCAAAATGTCGAGGTGGTCTATCACCCAAACTCTTGTGTGAATCCATGGCCCATCGAAAAACCACCCTTTCCCAGATGCTTTCGACGAGCTTCGCACGGTGCTGCCTCGATTTCCGTATGAGCGACAGATCTCGAGGATTGAAACATTGAAATTGGCCATTCACTACATTCACTTCATGTGGCAAGTGCTTGGCATGGAGCAAGCGAATTTGATTTGAAAATTTGATGGAAATGTTATATTATATTTTGATTTTTTTTAAATTTGCGTGTCTTGATATGATTGTTTGCCTGAATTCTGTTGAAAACTTTATGTACGTTTTGTCACTTGCGACCAAACTTTCGTGTCTGTTGCCAAAAATTTTCACGGGTGTCATGATGCTGTTGCGCGTGACCGATTGCGAGTGGTCGTAAATTTGTCACCTATAGCAAGCTGTTGGCTGCTTCTTGTTCACGAGTGATCTGCAAAACATCGTTGTGGAACTCGCAGCCTGAATGGAACCAAAACCAGATCAGAAAAAATATTGTTTTCAATGTTTCCGAAAAATCGTTTGTCAACAATGAATCAACCACAAGATACTGTAGGTGAAGCAAGTTCTCCCGTCCCGTATGCTCATCTTCGTGCCATTCTTATTGACCTGCACTCAATTAGCCAGCTTTTTTGGACCCATTTCGATCTAAAACATTCGTGTGTCAGAGTCAACATACATACCATCATGCAATTCCCACCCACTGCCAGCTGGCGTACTGTCAAGAGCCGACATCGGTTTGCCGCACGCCAATAATTGGCCAGAAGGCGGCTGCAAAAACAATGACCCGGATTCCCGAACACGCAGTCGCAATCAAACTGCGCGGTGCAATTGAAAAACGCCGTGTATTACACGCTTTCCACCTCGGTGAAATGTGTCACAATTCCGCGCGCTTGGCGCGCATTGTCAGAGTTTGTATGCAATTTAGTGCAAAACCCGCGAAATTCAAAACTAGCACTAGATAAAAATGCCTTTTCAATATATAACAAGCACCAGATAGAAATGAGTTTTTGGATTTGGCCCTCTCCCTTGGCCAAAAGCTGGATCCGCCAATGTTACTCACCTTGTTTGTATGTAGGTTCAACACACTATTATTCTATGTACTGTATGTGAAGTCATTCTCAGTTTGTGGATGAAAACACAAATAGTAACCGGAGGGCAAAGTTTGAACCATTCGGTTTCTTCACTGACCATGGGTGGAATTTTCGAAACGGTGTAAAGGTCAGTTAGGCATAAAGGTCGGTGTAAAGTTCGGTCGAAAGCTCAGTCGGCGTAGCTAGGTGTAAACGTGAAACATTGCCTGTTATTAACGTGCAATGTTTCAAGTTTACACCGAGGTCTATCACACTGTGCTGTCGACCGAGCTTTCCACCGACCTTTACACCCAACTGACCTTTACACCGTTTGAAAATATCACCCCATGTTTGGCGTTTCGGAAAATGACACATGCCACTTTTTCCGCTTAATCACGCGTAAAACAATCACAGGGAGCGTAAAACGTAAAACACACTATTACTTGGTGGTGCGCTTTGTCGCGCTGAGATCGCAGCGCCGCCAATATCGTGACCATAACTGGGCCAAAAAAAGTAAAAAAATTTTGGCAAAAAATATTTTTTTTCTAAAAAAATGTAGCGCACTTTTTCAATTTCAAAATTGTGAAACGTAGATCCACTTTTCCCATTTTTCATCATTTTCTGGATTTTTCACGTTTAACATGGGTGTTTTTATGTATAGGTTGTACTGGGTTGACGCCAAAGCAATTGGCCCGTATATGCGATCACTCACCGCCACAACGAGAGTATTGTAGCCTGTAGGTATATTGCTGTAGATTATTCTTGGGCTCAAAATTGGGCGCCAAAGCACCTGTCCCACAGATGCGCATAGCTTGAGCCGGATTACGTGCCTGCTGTTTGAGACTGTGCGCCTGGTTGTTGTGAGAGTTATGACACGCGTTACCACATAAACAGCAATTTATTTGCAACGTTTCGCCAGCTTCAAGCTGGCTTCTTCAGGCAATACAACAAACACTGAAAAAGAGAAAGGCAACTTGAAAGTTCAAAGGATTGTTGAAAATTACCAAACACTGTGCGCCTGCTTTGCACCCCAGGGGATCGGATTGTGGGCTGAACCAACAGCCAATCACTGTTGGGTCTGTGTGCTATATAAACGACTGGGCTTGATCAGCACAGACATCATTCATCACTTTCTCAGCGCATCTACCAATTATTCCGTCCAGTATCATTCAACACTTTCTCAGTCTTGGTTGTGCCTTCCGGGCTGCAAGAATGAGATACTCCGATGCATGACCAGTATGCATCCATTCTTGGTTGTGCCTTCCGGGCTGCAAGATTGGAACAGGCCTGGCGTGCAGAGGAGTATGTGCACACAATGATCACGCAGCGCCTCAACCAATTATTCCGTCCAGTATCATTTAGCACTTTCTCAGTCTTGGTTGTGCCTTCTTGGCTGCAAGAACGAGATACTCCGATGCATGACCAGTATGCATCCATTCTTGGTTGTGCCTTCCGGGCTGCAAGATTGGAACAGGCCTGGCGTGCAGAGGAGTATGTGCACACAATGATCACTCAGCGCCTCAACCAATTATTCCGTCCAGTATCATTTAGCACTTTCTCAGTCTTGGTTGTGCCTTCCGGGCTGCAAGAACGAGATACTCCGATGCATGACCAGTATGCATCCATTCTTGGTTGTGCCTTCCGGGCTGCAAGATTGGAACAGGCCTGGCGTGCAGAGGAGTATGTGCACACAATGATCACCCAGCGCATCTACCAATTATTCCGTCCAGCGTCATCGAAAATGTTCTTCTGTGACGCCTCAACGCTTTTAGGGATAGCGAGATTATTCAAGCCGCTAACCCAATCGCGTTGGGGCCCTCAAAGAACGTGTACCAGCAAATGAATATTATTACCCAATTGCACAAATATATAATTGGCGCATTTTTTTACAAAGTTACATGAAAACAGCTGCATAACCCGCGGTTTTGGAACGATAATTTTAGATTTCAAGCAGATTTGATTTGCTGGCTGGAAGAACTGAATGCGCACATAATGACGGCTGCCTAGGTATGTATGTAGTTTAGTAGAGCCACGGACCGTCTAACGTTGTAATGGCATTTTACCGATGCGTGTACTGTACTGTATGAAGTTTCCATACGTTCTCTATAATCGTTTCACAGATTGGTGGGGCTACAATATAGAAAACTATGATGCCGAAGAGGCATGGTTCATCAGTTTCTGGGAAATTTGACCCCACTTAGAAAAAAGTTTCAATGACTAGAAATAATGAACATACAGCAGATCATATGATGTTATTTTAATCGATTGTGCGTCTTCATCATTCATACACCGGTTCATACCAATTCCATCCGGCTGCAACCTCTGGTTTGACATAATCGTCGGTTTGGTAGTCGGCGTACATTATGAACTGCAGCACGCAGCCATCTGTGATATCAATAGTTTGTTTGTGGATCAACGGTATAATTGTTTCATATCCTGGACTGAAAAAAACCAAAAAAACAGCAAAACCGAATTATCGACCCGCATATGCAATATAGTAAAAATGAAGACAAACGTAAACGTCCCCCAAGGCTGCAAGTGGAAACGCACTTAGGGCCCCCGGGGGCGTTAATCGGATTTTTGCATTTTTGTTGGCGGGCCCATTTCCATCAGTATCTACCTGGAGCGCCCGGGGCATTATTTGGGAAAACTCCGGTATCTAAAGACAATGTCGATTATTCGACTCATTTGACAAAGGCATCACCTGTGGTCGAATTGTACGCAAAACTGACACAAATGCGTTCCTTGAAACATTCCTTCGCGCACTCCAACTTTGATCGTATGCCGAAACTGAACGGCAGTTGGCCGGCCACCGGGGCGCGATAGTTTTGGGCCACTTGGAAAAACAGCTCTTCGTCGACTGCGGCTGCAAAATCGGGTGCAAAGTTTGATTCCAGGAGTACGGTTCGATTTTATGACGCCTCTCAAATGTGGAAACTGTTGCAGAAAAAGGAAGCACTAAGAATTTTTGCAATCTTTAGGTGGAGCGAGTGCGTGCTCAGTGTGCCGATAAGCACATCATTTCAATGAACAAGTTCACCCTCCACATTCAAAATGGCCTTGTTTTGGTTTGAGAGAAAATACCTAAATTCGTAATAGTGTTCGATGATGGTGTTCGATATTATTATACTTACGTTCGAGGTACATATAATGGAATAAAGTTCAGTGTGATGAAGCGTTACACACGCCGGCACTCACTGAATTCACACATGACGGAACGAGGCGTGCTTTCCGAGTCGTCCACAATTCCGTCGACGTTCACATTTGGGTGCGTGCTGCTTAATACGGACCCGAAATTCCGTGTGCCGTCTGTGTCCGTGGGCCAATGGGCACCCCAACCAGAACCCCACGGTAGTGTGTTGCCCGGTACCTGATCAAAATGCATCATGTTGTGAAAAAGGTCCTAGTGGACACCATCGGGAACCGGGAGCACTTTTTCCAATAAATCCGGCTCTGCCACAGTTCCCATAAGTGTTGCTATCCAAGTTGCTGCGCCTGTTTGAACATGAATACCACATGGGTACTTTTAAAAGGACATACATACATATACATACCTAATTCAAATGTAATTCAGATTTCGACCAATTTGCCAGATGTTGGTCGCACAGTGACTGTATAAGAATCCATCAAAAAAATTTCCTGAATGGTAAAGCACGTCTCGCTGCAGATCCCAAGCGACCTATTTATATTTGTTCCAAAAGATTTTGCCCGTAGCCCACTCACTGTGCTCAAGCAACTAGACTATAAGAAATGTTTTGGAAAAAATATAAATAGGACGCTTGGGATCTGCAGCGAGACGTGCTTTACCATTCAGGTAAATTTTTGGATGGATTCTTATAAAGCCATTGTGCAACTCAATACATGTATAAAGCATGCTTTGCAGTCTTACACCATGCAGAATCACCCTGAATTCTTACACACATAAAATGGTTCGAGTTACTGTAGCCACGTCTCTCATGGTTTGCGTGTGAAAGCGCTAAGTTCATGACACATTTAGCGCGCGTTGTCGTCGGGTGTGTGTGTTGTTAGTTACAGGCAACGCATGCAAAACGTTGGTTACAGGTGCAGGTTTAGTGCAGAATATGCATATTTTTTTCAGCACGTTTTGGTCAACTAATCGCAAGGAGTGGTGTGTGAACACCAGTATAACACTGTGAAAACAATTGTCATAATGCTTTGGAGTGCCAGAATCATACATTTACAGTTCCAAAAGCAACGCGCAGCGCTTATGTCACTTAGCAACTGGATCCCAAAGTCAGCCCCCAATTGGGTGCTTATTTGGAAGTCTTCTGAGTAAGCCCACTTATTTGGGAAGATTTTTTTTCAAAATCTCAAAGCAGACGCATGTCCCAAATAAGCCCGCAGGGGGCTTAATCGAACTTCTTTGCCATCATTAGGAGAAACCCCAAGACAGGCCCTAAAGCACACCATCACGCTCACGATATCAAACACTTCTTTCACATGAGATTACCTGGTCACAAACTGTCTGTTCCGCATCGTAGCAGATTTCCCACGTCCCAAACGGTTCACCGCTACTGGCCACCTGTCGCAAGCTAATCCAAAGGTGGGCATATGGGCTGAGTGCAAACTGAAATGGTCAAACAACAAGTTTATCGTGCATACTGTATCGTCGGTTAGTCAGTGTAAATCCGCCAAATAATATAACAACAGCGCCATTTTCGCTCCCACAGTAAGGGAAATTCACAAAGTTTCAGCCGAGTGCGTCCACTGGCGTACCTATAGGTGGGTGTCTGTGGGTACGCCGCACCCCCCAAGCGGCTGGAGGGGGTGCCGGGCACCCCTAAGAGCAGTTGCAGCCAGGGTTGGGAAAAACGTTTTTTTCCGAAAAATCGTTTTTCTAAAAAAAAACGTTTTTTAAAAAAAACGTTTTTTTAAAAACGCCCAGATGACCAAAATATGCCCCCAAAAAATTGGAAAACGCTCATGTTGGGAAGAAAACGTGGTTAAATGAAGTAATTCTACAGTATGTGTTCTGAGGCAAAATAAACGGGTTTCAACCCTTTTCTAGCGAGTTCTTAAGATCCCATAGCAGACCCGCATCATGGGACCAACTTTGGCTGGGGTCATCATTGAAAATCAAACTTCGTATATCGACGTATCTCGACAAAGTAAAAATTGGTCGAAAATTTTTTGAAAAAATGGGACAAAAAAATTGATTTTCCTTGATGATCAGGGTACTTTCCCTGAAAAATCAGGGAAAATCAAGGAAATTCAGGATTTAAAAAACGAAAAAACGACCCAGGCGTTTGTTTTTTAAAAAAACGTCGTTTTTTTAAGAAAAAACGCCGTCGTTTTTTTGCCCAACCCTGGTTGCAGCATTGACTGGTAAGAAATGGTTTGTCAAAAAAGGCAAACCAAATTGCAGGATATTCACTCTGGAACACTTCAAGTGTAAAAAATTCTCGCTTCGCGCGTCGGGTACCCACTGCACTGCATTTGTGGCTGATGGACATCCATCGGTATGAGCTATGTACTTAATTTTCAAACGCCTCTTCTCCACGCGACATGACTAATAGTGGGAGTACCAAAGGGGGTGGAGTACCAACTTTGGGTGAAGTCTGACTTTACGCGTGCATGACGCGTGCTCACAAAAGTAAAGTCCGTCCACCAGCTCATGGCACTTTGTGTTGCTGCTGGCTGGTTTGGTCTCTTCCTCCACGTTCTAATGAAAGAGAAATTGAGTGTGAGCGATCTTGCAAAAAAAACTAAAAAAATAATAAAATGTGTCGAAAATGATTGAATTCGATCAAATTTAAAATTAAATTAATTTAAAATCTATCAAACACGTCGATTTCATAAAGACAGCAATTTAGGAGCAAAAATAATTTTTTTCGGAAACTCAATTTCTCTTTCATTAGAACGTGGAGGAAGGGAACAAGTCGGCCATCAGCAACACAAAGTGCCATGAGCTGGTGGACGGACTATGCACAAGGCCGAATGCACCGCATGCACCGCGTGCACAGTGCTGAAGCGGTCAAGGGCTGCACGCGTGGTTTGTGCCCGCAGGCGTCAGTGCCACGAGCAGCGCACGCGTATGCTGCACATGTGCATCCAGAATTCACAGAGTTGCAGCTGGTACTGCACTTGCACATAGTTGAGTTACGTGAGAGAACACACTGAAGCTTTTGAAATTCTATTCGGAGAAAACACAAGCCACTTGAGCGCCAACTTTTTGCCACATCACGCGCAACAGCGATCGTTTCTGCGCGACCGTTGCCAAGCGTCCGTTGCCAATGCCAGGTGCGAGGGTCAATGCAGCACAAGTGTCGATGCCAAATGTGTGGTCTCCCGTTGTGCTCACGAACACGTAGCACGTGCCACCGATGTAGCCAGCGACATGCGCCGTGTACGCAGCACAGGCGTCACGCAGGTCACCTGGTGAAGTGTGTTTCTGTCCTTATCATACCAGTGTTGTCAGCGCCTGGTGTTTCGTGCAAACGCGGCACCATGTCTGTAGTTGTGGTCAACGTTGCAGACATCCCACCACTAGCGGAACCAGGGGGCCACAGGTGCCTAGGTCAGGGCCCTTTGGTCAAAGTGGCCCCTGAAGGGGGCCACCATTTCAGAGAGAAGAAGGAAAAGAACCCCTAAATCGCAGGATTTTCACTCTGATACACTTCAAAAGCTCAAAACTCGCGTGCCTCGCGCGTCAGATACAGTCATTTCCATGAAATTTGGCAGTCACGCGCGCAAAAAGTGCAAAAGTTTCGCTCGCATGCTCCTATTTTGTATCGTATTTGGCTTAAAATAGCCCAGTTATAAACAAGCACCGAATAAAACGATTTTTGAAAAATCAAACATGCACTATACAGCAGATAAAAAATGACTTTTGGGATTTGTCCCCAACCTTCGCCGAAAGCTGGGTCCGCCACTGCATCCCACCTGTGTTGCATAGCCAGCCAGCACCCAGTCAGCCGCTTCTGCGGTGAGCCACAAGGCACTTACATACCTATACGTGAACAACAATACAATTAGCCTGCTTACCGGACGGTACGGCACGCACGCGTGTTAGGCCGATCGATATCACCATTAACGCCGCCAGCACAGTTGGTTTGTGGTGATGCTCGAAAATCAGCAAGAGCTTCACCAGCAGCATGTTGTTTCACGACAAGTTGAGAACACCTTGCGAAACGATGTTTAGGTGCGACGCTACTTACAGGCGATGCAACATCCCGGAGCTCAGCGATAATGTCTCAGCAGGCCACAGTTTTGGATAGGGATATGGTACGAATGATGTACTCAAACAATACATTCAGAGAAACTTTTAAAACGTTTTGCCTGATCCGTAAAGCGCATTATGCGTTTATTAGCTCTGGCGGTCCCGTGACTGCCAACCACTCAAGCCACAAGTCAAAAGCAGTGCTTTGCGAAATGTTACGAAACTCAGCTGGCTGCGCGCTTCACGGATTAGGGTTGAAAACGCGGTTGGAAAGTTTGTCCCAGTACAGCTATTGTATATTTTGATCGTGCATGGCCAATGCAACGAGGCTGATAGTGATAGCATAAGGGCGACGGGTCATCTATGTGTGATCTTAACCCAGGGTTGGGCAAAAAAATTTTAAAAAAAGGTTTTTGAAAAAAAAATTTTGTTCTAAACCGGCGGACGGGCAATTGAGCAAAGCACATTTGAGCAAGACCACTTTGAGCAAGTGAAAAAGAGCAGGGGGCATAAGAGCCGAACCTAAAAACGAATAGGCCTAAGCTTAATTATAAAAATGAAAAGTTGTGACAGATTAATATTATCTATTACATAGTAGAAGACACCATATAAAATGAGAGCTTGATGAAGGCAGCAATGAAAAGAGAAAGAACAGGGAAATAAATGGAGGCAAAAAAGCGAGCAAGAGCAAATTTAAAAAATTGCGCAAAAAAATAAAACAATTTGAAAAATACTATATAAACTAAAAACCTAGCCCCATAAAAAGCAGAGAAAAAAACCAGTTCCAAGAGAATTGGCTTTTAAAACCATTTTCTAGACTGAGAAAATTAGAAATTAAATCAACGAAAGAAAAAATTAATAATAGCTAGATAAATGGCTGTCTTGTTTCGGCCATGAATGTAGACACGCACCTTTTCAGAACAGCAGTTAGGCCTGTACTTAAAAAGTACACCCAGGCCGGTCTCCAGTAAGCCTAAGCTCAAGCACAAAACTAAGCCTGAGTGTAAGCCTAAGCCAAGCCTAAGCCTGGTACCAAAATCAGCCTAAGCCTAAGCAAATGGAACAAAATACAGTACCAGCTGCAATTTTTGGCTGATTGAGGCCTGCGCCTGCAGAGCCTGCAGGCTCACGAGCCTGCGCAGGCTCAATACAAAACATAGCAGCCTGCAGAGCCTGCAGGCTTGGCGCAGGCTTCGCAGGCCCAGTGTATAAAGCGGTCGCAGGCGCAGGCTCATGAGCCTGCAGCGCCTGCAGGCTCTGCTGGCTCGGCGGATGCACAGCTACTTTTTGTGCCTTGTGATATGATTTTAATTCAGTTTTTCTCAGTTGTTTGAAGCATTTATACAACGTTCACGCTGAAAAAACCGAAGCGTTGAAAGAATAAGCAATAAAACTGTCGATAAGGCCACATTTTATCCAGATTCACTGTTTAATAAGAAACAAGTTCCTTTTCGCGTTTTTGTCAAGTTTCAGCAGAAAACTATAAGAAAGGTAATCATGTACTAATAAAACATGCAACAAATATCCATATACTAATGGCTAAATACGAGATAATACGCACTCCGTCCATAAAAGGTATGTGACTAAATGTCACAAAACAAGCAAGCGCAGCTGTGCATCCGCCGAGCCTGCAGGCGCTGCAGGCTCATGAGCCTGCGCCTGCGACCGCTTATACACTGGGCCTGCGAAGCCTGCGCCGAGCCTGCAGGCTCTGCAGGCTGCTATCTTTTGTATTGAGCCTGCGCAGGCTCTTGAGCCTGCAGGCGCTGCAGGCGCAGGCCTCAATCAGCCAAAAATTGCAGCTGGTACTGTACCATATGAGCTCCGCTGTTTTTCACTTGCTCAAAGTGGTCTTGCCCAAACCTGCTTTGTCCAATCGCCCGGTCACCTCTAAAACGTCCAAAAAATGTCCTTTTGGGTTATTTTTTGTCGTTTTTTCTCAATGGTCGAAAAATTTTCTTCACAAAATCACTTTTGGGGCATGTAGTATTTGGTACCTAAAATGACCCAAATGATGCTGCTATAATACCCTCCCACGAGACGCAGTATGCATGGGTGATATTTTCGAAACGGTGTAAAGGACAGTTGGGTGTAAAGGTCGGTGGAAAGCTTGGTCGACAGCTCAGTGTGACAGAACTCGGTGTAAACTTGAAACATTCCACGTTAATAACAGGCAATGTTTCACGTTTACACCGAGCTATTGTACATACGCCGACCGAGGTTTCGACCGAACTTTACACCGACCTTTACGCCCAACTGACCTTTACACCGTTTCGAAAATTCCACCCTATGTACTGTACGTGGTACTTGGATGTGATACCCCATCGGGTCGATTAGCTACGAGTGATTCAGCGACCCGACAAGTGTTCCTGCAGCTTATTGTCTGAATTCTGTGTCGTTTAGGAGTAAATCTTGCTTATTCGACCATAAACTATTGTGTCTGATACCATAGAGCAAGAATCATACCTATATCATCGCCATCGGTACCTATATTCTCAACAACTGCGCGTTTGTGTTTGAGCCGTATGAAACAGTTTGTATTTTGAATTGAAGCGTGGAAGCTTCTGTCCCGTTCCAATGATAGGGTCATTTATTGGGGTGCAGTGCTTTTTTGAGCTTCCAAAATGCGGCAGCAGCGCATAAATAACCTGCCGCAGTCCCGCAGCCGCACAAGCCGCAGAATTTTTGAAATTTTCCATAAGCACACTTGGTGCTACCATACTGTATCTCTTGCGAGTTACGAGGTAGCCGCAAACCGCAAACCGCACTCCCTGGAAGCAAATAATACCGCACTCAATCCTGCCGTTGCCTCAACCGCAGAAAACGAACACATTACTGGAAACAGACCTATGTACGTATACTCTGATCAATATTGTACCTAATACACTGCACTATCCTCAACAGTGGAAACAAAGGGCTGATTGATCATATTGCAGTAGTCAACAATCAGTCTTTATTCTCCAAAGTCACATGTGGAACATTACTGCAAAGTATAACACATTGATCCGAGTAAGTTTGCTTGGTTCAAATGGGGGAGCCTGGAACTCTTTCATCCAGCTGAAACAGTGGCACACACCAACTATGGTCCAACCACAAACAAATCACCCCGAATGCCATGTATTATTTCTGGCACTCACTCTGGGCTGTGGCGCGTCAGTGCTAACGTATGGGACAAATTTGCCTCTAAAACACAGTTTCCAGTTGTGATCACTGCGGGCAAGATGAACGTTAAAGGCAAGCACGGCACCAGTGGTTAATAAAAAAATTTTTTTATTCAAACCCCATTTTTAAAAAAAAAATTTTTTTTTAATTTAAAAAAATTTTTTTTTATTCCAGCCAAAAACTGCCCGAAACGAAAAAAATGAGCGCTAAAGAAAAAAAATAGTGGCATTTTTCTTCCATAACGTGTGGTAAGTGCATATAAAGCACTCACGACACGAAAACAATACTAAACAATGGTCAATGAGTACCAACAGTAGTCAGGTACACACCCGTACACTTCCCCCACGTGGTGTGGGTGCCTTCGTGTGGCTTTGTGACACTTAAGACGGCAAATTTGGGTGAAACTATTGCCTCTTGGTACACGACCAATGCAAATATGTGACAAACAGTGTAAATATAGAGTGAATATCACACCGAATCACTGTTTTCGGGTCTGTTGCATGGATAAATGCATGACCACCCAGTCACATGTACATACATGTGTAATCATATGAGAGGCCATGTGAGTGTGTGCACTATGTCTAGATGCCACAAAACAACGATTATGGCACCCAATACACTCATGGTAGGGTCGGGTGATGTTAACAGAAGCAATTTTTATGCAAAAAATGGCACTTTTAGAGCAAAAAATAGAGAAATTTTCGAATTTTGAAATAATAAAAAAAATTTTTTTTTAACTTTTGGAACGTATTTTTTTTTAATTTTTTTAAATAAAAAAAAATTTTTTTTAAAAAAACCACTGCACGGCACACGACTGCGACTAGGGCAAAAGCAAGGCTCACGCAAGCGAAATTATAGTGCTCCAAATGTATCGCATGATACGGTCCTAACAGAATCTGACTATGCCCTGGCTTTTTGCCTTTTAGCCGCAGGCGCAGTGTTTGCCTTACAAGCTGTTGACACGGCGCTGAAAAAGTGCAAGAAAGCAGCCACCATCCAGTTTAATACCGCACCTGAATGTACCGTCGCAGTGCACGTGCATAGGTCTCCCTTCGACCTGGGGTGTCACAATTGGATGCAAACCATGCGACGGATTTTGTTCTTTTAGCGACCAATACAACCATCTCAGAGTGGCTTGCGCTTGTCACATTGGCGAGATCACTTAGTGGGTACCACTGTTTGCCTTGAGGATCAGGGTAATGTTTTGGCAGCATCGAATATGCGACGACATCGGAATCTGTCCGATAGGTCATGGTCCAATTGAAGTATGACTTGAATTCGGTCGACATTCGGTACTCGTTGTACGAATGTGGTGGTGATTCGTACATCAGGAACACGTAACGTTGATGGGGCAGTCTGCAAGAATAAAAATACAGGTCTACCATGATCGGGATCCACCATTTTAGGTCACTTCCGCTTTCAGACGTATGTAGCTTGCATTTTGGTCCTGCGTAATCGGATCAAGCCGCGAAATTCAAGACAGAACCATTGTTCCGGGACTCTCGCAAAGCTTAAATGCATCCAGTCACGAAATGGAAACGCAACCGTCACGTGCTATGCGGTTGACAGCTGTATGTACCTAAATTCCGGTAGCCCACTGCGGCCTATATCCCTCCAATGAAACACCACCGCATCGGCGACTGCCAAATACCGAGCGTCACTGGTGATGTCGCAGGCACCCGTCCATGGTGGGGCACACATCGACATTATGCGCTGCAAAATGGGAAACATGCGCTTTTCCCGAATTAAAAAAACTTAATTTGAAGCTTTAAAGGCACACATTCTTAATGGACAGTAGACCTGGTTGACCAGCCAGCCGGGTGAGTTGGTCGCGTAATCAGGACCCGCATTCCAGACCAGGATCAGCTTTCGACCAGAAACGTTGAATACGGAGTGATGTGGCATGACTATCGGTCTTTTCGTCCAAATTTTAGGAAAACCGAATAAATACAACAGAATGAAGGCGGTGATCGAAGTCGAAATCAGTGCTGACATCGAAGTGCTGAAAAACATAGACATGCACGACCAAGCTGGAAAACATAAACATGCACGACCAAGCTGACAAACACAAACGTGCACAATCAAGCTGAAAAACGTAAACATGCATGACCACGCTGAAAAACATAAACATGCACGACCAAGCTGAAAAACATAATCATGCACGACCAAGCTGCAAAAACAAACAAGCACGACCAAGCTGAAAAACATAAACATGCACGACCAAGCTGAAAAACATAAACATGCACGACCAAGCTGACAAACACAAACGTGCAAACCACTCACCGCAAAAGTTCAGTGACTGGAACATTTTGTCGTGTTTTTGATGATGGACACCAAGTGCGCCCCCCCCCCACCCCTGGACCGGGGACTGCATAAATGCTCCGAGCCGACCACAGGGGAGGGGTGCACCCTCAGCAGCATTCCACATGGCCGGATGTGCGTCCTCGGGTGGCCTGATAGGCGCAGGCGCGATCCTGGAATGGGAAAGGGAATGGTTTCATTTGTGCGCAGTCAGTCACCTGCCATTGTGATGTCCCTTTCAAGTTAAGTGTTGGGTTAAGGTATGGCCCGCTGCTGCAACGAAACATAGTTGAATTCTCAGACATACAGAACACTGATAATGGTAGGTAATAATTTTTATACACCCCGCAGAGAACCATGATCGCAGAAATAATGCATGTCCGCGGTGCTCGAAAGCATGTGAACCGAACGCCCAATCGCAACCCCGAACGCATACTTGCGACACACCGAGAACATGTCTAATTCCACAGCATGTTTCCATGTGGAATTTCTTCTGTCCACACTTCATACTCAGGTCATTGACACAAGTTTGATACAAGAACCCCGCAGGAAACCATGTTCGCAAAAATAGTGCATGTTCGCGGTGCTCGAAAGCATGTGAACCGAACGCCCAATCGCAACCCCGAACGCATACTTGCGACACACCGAGAGCATGTCTAATTCCACAGCATGTTTCCATGTGGAATTCCTTCTGTCCACACTTTATACCCAGGTCGTTGACACAAGCTTGATACAAGAACCCCGCAGGAAACCATGTTCGCAAAAATAGTGCATGTTCGCGGTGCTCGAAAGCATGCGAACCGAACGCCCAATCGCAACCCCGAACGCATACTTGCGACACACCGAGAGCATGTCTAATTCCACAGCATGTTTCCATGTGGAATTCCTTCTGTCCACACTTTATACCCAGGTCGTTGACACAAGCTTGATACAAGAACCCCGCAGGAAACCATGTTCGCAAAAATAGTGCATGTTCGCGGTGCTCGAAAGCATGCGAACCGAACGCCCAATCGCAACCCCGAACGCATAGTTGCGACACACCGAGAGCATGTCTAATTCCACAGCATGTTTCCATGTGGAATTCCTTTTGTCCACACTTTATACCCAGGTCATTGACACAAGCTTGATACAAGAACTCCGCAGGAAACCATGTTCGCAAAAATAGTGCATGTTCGCGGTGCTCGAAAGCATGCGAACCGAACGCCCAATCGCAACCCCGAACGCATACTTGCGACACACTGAGAGCATGTCTAATTCCACAGCATGTTTCCATGTGGAATTCCTTCTGTCCACACTTTATACCCAGGTCATTGACACAAGCATGATACAAGAATCCCACAGGAAACCATGTTCGCAAAAATAGTGCATGTTCGCGGTGCTCGAAAGCATGCGAACCGAACGCCCAATCGCAAACCCGAACGCTTACTTGCGACACACCGAGAGCATGTCTAATTCCACAGCATGTTTCCATGTGGAATTCCTTCTGTCCACACTTTATACCCAGGTCGTTGACACAAGCTTGATACAAGAACCCGCAGGAAACCATGTTCGCAAAAATAGTGCGTGTTCGCGGTGCTCGAAAGCATGCGAACCGAACGCCCAATCGCAACCCCGAACGCATACTTGCGACACACCGAGAGCATGTCTAATTCCACAGCATGTTTCCATGTGGAATTCCTTCTGTCGACGCTTTATACCCAGGTCATTGACACAAGCTTGATACAAGAACCCCGCAGGAAACCATGTTCGCAAAAATAGTGCATGTTCGCGGTGCTCGAAAGCATGCGAACCGAACGCCCAATCGCAACCCCGAACGCATACTTGCGACACACCGAGAGCATGTCTAATTCCACAGCATGTTTCCATGTGGAATTCCTTCTGTCGACGCTTTATACCCAGGTCATTGACACAAGCTTGATACAAGAACCCCGCAGGAAACCATGTTCGCAAAAATAGTCCATGTTCGCGGTGCTCGAAAGCATGCGAACCGAACGCCCAATCGCAACCCCGAACGCATACTTGCGACACACCGAGCGCATGTCTAATTCCACAGCATGTTTCCATGTGGAATTCCTTCTGTCCACACTTCATACTCAGATCATTGACACAAGTTTGATACAAGAACCCCGCAGGAAACCATTTTCGCAAAAATAGTGCATGTTCGCGGTGCTCGAAAGCATGCGAACCGAACGCCCAATCGCAACCCCGAACGCATACTTGCGACACACCGAGAGCATGTCTAATTCCACAGCATGTTTCCATGTGGAATTCCTTTTGTCCACACTTTATACCCAGGTCATTGACACAAGCTTGATACAAGAACCCCGCAGGAAACCATGTTCGCAAAAATAGTGCATGTTCGCGGTGCTCGAAAGCATGCGAACCGAACGCCCAATCGCAACCCCGAACGCTTACTTGCGACACACCGAGAGCATGTCTAATTCCACAGCATGTTTCCATGTGGAATTCCTTCTGACCACACTTTATACCCAGGTCGTTGACACAAGCTTGATACAAGAATCCCGCAGGAAACCATGTTCGCAAAAATAGTGCATGTTCGCGGTGCTCGAAAGCATGCGAACCGAACGCCCAATCGCAACCCCGAACGCATACTTGCGACACACCGAGAGCATGTCTAATTCCACAGCATGTTTCCATGTGGAATTCCTTCTGTCGACGCTTTATACCCAGGTCATTGACACAAGCTTGATACAAGAACCCCGCAGGAAACCATGTTCGCAAAAATAGTGCATGTTCGCGGTGCTCGAAAGCATGCGAACCGAACGCCCAATCGCAACCCCGAACGCATACTTGCGACACACCGAGAGCATGTCTAATTCCACAGCATGTTTCCATGTGGAATTCCTTCTGTCCACACTTCATACTCAGATCATTGACACAAGTTTGATACAAGAACCCCGCAGGAAACCATTTTCGCAAAAATAGTGCATGTTCGCGGTGCTCGAAAGCATGCGAACCGAACGCCCAATCGCAACCCCGAACGCATACTTGCGACACACCGAGAGCATGTCTAATTCCACAGCATGTTTCCATGTGGAATTCCTTTTGTCCACACTTTATACCCAGGTCATGGACACAAGCTTGATACAAGAACCCCGCAGGAAACCATGTTCGCAAAAATAGTGCATGTTCGCGGTGCTCGAAAGCATGCGAACCGAACGCCCAATCGCAACCCCGAACGCATACTTGCGACACACTGAGAGCATGTCTAATTCCACAGCATGTTTCCATGCGGAATTCCTTCTGTCCACACTTTATACCCAGGATATTGACACAAGTATGATACAAGAATCCCACAGGAAACCATGTTCGCAAAAATAGTGCATGTTCGCGGTGCTCGAAAGCATGCGAACCGAACGCCCAATCGCAACCCCGAACGCATACTTGCGACACACCGAGAGCATGTCTAATTCCACAGCATGTTTCCAAGGAATTCCTTCTGTCCACACTTTATACCCAGGTCGTTGACACAAGCTTGATACAAGAATCCCACAGGAAACCATGTTCGCAAAAAAAGTGCATGTTCGCGGTGCTCGAAAGCATGCGAACCGAACGCCCAATCGCAACCCCGAACGCATACTTGCGACACACCGAGAGCATGTCTAATTCCACAGCATGTTTCCATGTGGAATTCCTTCTGACCACACTTTATACCCAGGTCGTTGACACAAGCTTGATACAAGAACCCCGCAGGAAACCATGTTCGCAAAAATAGTGCATGTTCGCGGTGCTCGAAAGCATGCGAACCGAACGCCCAATCGCAACCCCGAACGCATACTTGCGACACACTGAGAGCATGTCTAATTCCACAGCATGTTTCCATGCGGAATTCCTTCTGTCCACACTTTATACCCAGGATATTGACACAAGTATGATACAAGAATCCCACAGGAAACCATGTTCGCAAAAATAGTGCATGTTCGCGGTGCTCGAAAGCATGCGAACCGAACGCCCAATCGCAACCCCGAACGCATACTTGCGACACACCGAGAGCATGTCTAATTCCACAGCATGTTTCCATGTGGAATTCCTTCTGTCCACACTTCATACTCAGATCATTGACACAAGTTTGATACAAGAACACCGCAGGAAACCATTTTCGCAAAAATAGTGCATGTTCGCGGTGCTCGAAAGCATGCGAACCGAACGCCCAATCGCAACCCCGAACGCATACTTGCGACACACCGAGAGCATGTCTAATTCCACAGCATGTTTCCATGTGGAATTCCTTTTGTCCACACTTTATACCCAGGTCATGGACACAAGCTTGATACAAGAACCCCGCAGGAAACCATGTTCGCAAAAATAGTGCATGTTCGCGGTGCTCGAAAGCATGCGAACCGAACGCCCAATCGCAACCCCGAACGCATACTTGCGACACACTGAGAGCATGTCTAATTCCACAGCATGTTTCCATGCGGAATTCCTTCTGTCCACACTTTATACCCAGGATATTGACACAAGTATGATACAAGAATCCCACAGGAAACCATGTTCGCAAAAATAGTGCATGTTCGCGGTGCTCGAAAGCATGCGAACCGAACGCCCAATCGCAACCCCGAACGCATACTTGCGACACACCGAGAGCATGTCTAATTCCACAGCATGTTTCCATGTGGAATTCCTTCTGTCCACACTTCATACTCAGATCATTGACACAAGTTTGATACAAGAACCCCGTAGGAAACCATTTTCGCAAAATAGTGCATGTTCGCGGTGCTCGAAAGCATGCGAACCGAACGCCCAATCGCAACCCCGAACGCATACTTGCGACACACCGAGCATGTCTAATTCCACAGCATGTTTCCATGTGGAATTCCTTTTGTCCACACTTTATACCCAGGTCATTGACACAAGCTTGATACAAGAACCCCGCAGGAAACCATGTTCGCAAAAATAGTGCATGTTCGCGGTGCTCGAAAGCATGCGAACCGAACGCCCAATCGCAACCCCGAACGCATACTTGCGACACACCGAGAGCATGTCTAATTCCACAGCATGTTTCCATGTGGAATTCCTTCTGTCCACACTTTATACCCAGGTCATTGACACAAGCATGATACAAGAATCCCACAGGAAACCATGTTCGCAAAAATAGTGCATGTTCGCGGTGCTCGAAAGCATGCGAACCGAACGCCCAATCGCAACCCCGAACGCATACTTGCGACACACCGCGAGCATGTCTAATTCCACAGCATGTATCCATGTGGAATTTTTTCATCCGAAAAACGTCGCAGCGTAGCGCGCGTGCGTGAAGGATTGGAAAAGCAATGGCAAACAGAGAGGGATGAAACGTCACAGAACAGGAGAGAGAACATGCAGACATTCCGGCCGGAATATGAGGCGAACATCATGAACAGATGAACCATGATCATGGTGGAATGAAAGGAAATGGAGTAATAATGGAGAAACAAGAAGGAAAGACACGTGGACCGCATCAGGGTGCAGCGCAGCAGCAAGATGGGAGAACATAGTGGAAGTAAATGAAGGGCGAACAAATAGTGGAGACGAATCACGAACAGAAACCACCCACCGAGCTGACAGGACAAGGATTAAGTGCCTAAAACAAGCCCGAACAACAGTCTCATACAAGGAACAGGTAGGCCAGGCCATCTTTTCTTAATACGCAGCAAAGAGACATATGTACACGTTATGAAAGCATAAAAAATGATCAGCAGTGGGGGAACTGAGAGCGTGTACGCACATGCAGCAGTGTGTGAAATGTGTTCGGAAAACATCAGGGTTTTCCTGTGCCCGTTTGAGTCGAAGAACAAGAGTGACCAAGCTCTGCGACAAAAGTAGGTTTGTGTTCAAACGCACCGCACCGAGCGCACCAGGAGACCAGATTCCAAAATACAATCTCTTTCAAGCATTGTGTTCGCTCAGACAAAATGTTTGATTCATGTCGCGTTTTAGAGACGCATCACCATCAGGTACAAAACACTGGTCGCCCCACCCTCGGTCAATGTGTGGTCAACTTTTTTTGACAAAAAATAACCAGCCAAGTACCGTTGTGTGTGTGTGTGTGTTGTGTGTTGCCTGCCTGCTGGTCTGTGTGTGCACAATGAAACCGAGCTTGGCTGACCTTATGCCCTGTTGCGCGGTGTTGTGCTGTTGTTGTTTGCAACAAACTGGGGAGGGGTTGATCCAGATCATCATTTTGGTTTGGGTTCTTTCATCATGAATTGTGGGCAGATAATTGTTAGGACGTCAACACACACCTGGACCAAAATGACAGTTTTTGATGGGTATGGATGGTCTCGAATGACACTTCAAACGCAATGTGCCTTGTTTGAAATATGTGTGCACGTTGTTTGCTCGCACTGATTTTGACAATACGATAAAAAGTTTGCTATTGTAGAATGTCTCGCGCACATCATACAGAAAAAGCATGCAGCTGGTCAAAACACAGTCATCAAGACATAAACAACAAAAGTATCATATGCAAATTGGCATCGCTTTTGCCAGCTGAGGGACACATTCGTTGGAAATGATGCGCCAATTGGTGTATATGTCCACAGGTCACCCGTGCCCAGGGTTAAAAAATTGTTTTGTTATCGAACTTTTTTTAAAAAAAAACTTTTTAAAATTTTTTTAAATCACTTTTGTTATTCCGGACCCCAAAAAATTGGTTTCTTGAGGAATCAAATTTCTGAAATTATGTTAGTAAGGTATGTTTTGAGGGACACTAAATAGAACTTTTCCACTGACTTGCATGTTTACGTAATCACCCGCGATCTAATCCCTTTTGGTCATGACTTTGAGAAATTCAAAGGTAATGTGTGTGTAATGTGGGTATACATACTGTATGTGACAAAGGGAAGACCAACCTTCAGTTTGTGATTTTGGGGATAAATTTGAAGAGAGATAAAGACTCACACCATAATCACTTTGTGTCACAAAAGCAACAAATAGCTAATCCACACAACTGCAAATAGGCGAGCAACGTGGAGTGTGTGGATAGCTTACGACACGCTCAATAACTGTACAGTATACGGTATGGGGTGTCCTATATTTTACATGCAGCTGTTGTTGGGATGTCTGGGAACTGTATGAGTACATCACAACACCATTTCAAACTGAAGTATAAGCGACGCAGGCAACCTTTTGAGAAATATGGGCAATAAAACACATGAAAACATGCCTCTTTACCTTAAAAAGTCAGAAAATAACGAAAAAAGTGAAAAAATAATAAAAAATGGACTTACTTTTTAAAATTTAAAAATAAAAGAAGTGGCCAACTTTTTTTTAATCCAACTCTGCCCGTGCCGGCACGCCATTTTCGCGAGGCACAACCCACAAACTTGGCGTGAGATCTGCAGCAGGCCAATGACACGATTATAGGCTAGTAGTTTTGTCGTCAAATCAATTCGTCAAATTTTTTGGTCAAATCAAGCAACAATACATGAGTCCCAAATGTGCGCGAAAAATAATACATGTGATTTGATGAAAAGATTTGACGCGCTGATTTGACGACATTACTATGAGCCCGCTAAAAGCAACTGCATTTTCTTGTGGGCAAATAGGCATGCTTTCTTTAACCTGCACGAACTTTAGCTGTATTCCCGCAGCAATAATTGTCATTCGGCCAATGGGTGACACGTGCCTGATCTTTATGAATTTTTAATTTCAAACAAATGTGAAAGATTTTTTTGCCGTCCGCGATTTGCCTCGCAAACAACAACAATCTGTTAACGTTGACAACGTTTTTCGCTTTTTTATTTTCATGTGTATTTCGTGTGAAGACACAATGAAAATGCAAGATTCCCCACTATACAGTAGTCAGTCAGCTCAAACGTGAGTCACACACACACACACACACACACACACACACACACACACACACACACACACACACACACACACACACACACACACACACACACACACACACACACACACACACACACACACACACACACACACACACACACACACACACACACACACACACACACACACACACACACACACACACACACACACACACACACACACACACACACACACACACACACACACACACACACACACACACACACACACACACACACACACACACACACACACACACACACACACACACACACACACACACACACACACACACACACACACACACACACACACACACACACACACACACACACACACACACACACACACACACACCGCAGTTTTCCACCCAGCCCGCCCTCTCAAACAGAGCCGTCGGGGGTCGTCTTTCAATATTGAACAACAAAAAGGTTAAACAAGGCGTGATATTGGTTAATTTTATTCCAAATGTCATTTTAGTTAACTAAAGTCGATGTCTCTGTACATTTTGTAACCCGTGTCAAATTTGGCACACATTATCAGTCCGACAAAAACAAGGGCGGTCAAAATGAGGAACAGAACAAAGAACGGTGCCGTAGTATCACCACTAATTATCGATCCGTACTGATTCATGCACGTTGCATTTGTCAGCCACCATTCGTACAAGTCCGGCTGATGTTTCACAGGCAATGTATTGTCATACAACATAGTGCACAACACACATGCCTGTTGACGAATATTGTAATTGTTTGGAGGTGAAGATGCGAAAGAGTAATTGCCATAAAATCGGTACCACGAGAAAAATTCCAAATACGCGGTGTGGTTCGAGATCAGATAGTTGAGATAGACCGCCAGCGACTGCGGTGACGAAAAACTGAAACATCAGAGTGACGAATACTGCCACAAATATGAGAACAGTGCCACAACAACCTTTACAAGATTAAAATTACGCGCTAAAGACGTTGCTCAAAACTTGCGGAACTCTTCGAACCCGTTTTCTAAAACTCAGCCAAACCCTAACCTGTCAGCGGCAATATAACTTTGTGCCGGCACCCCCAAATCCAGCATTGTCTGTCCGTGTAACACGATGGGCACAAGACGGTGCGCCAGAGCGCGGTCGAACTTCTCTGTCACGTAGTCACGGCACACACTGAAAGTTGGGAAGGTGGTCATACCATCAACTAAGTCAAGTTCAAATTGGCGGACAGCATTTCATCTTCAAAATCTCCAAGCTCCACAGGGTCATAAGAATTTGTTGTTCATCGTCATACAGAACCCAGCGCACCGCTCAGCTGCGAATTTCGCTTTCTGACCCATCGGACTCAAAGTGGTGGCGGGAAGATTATGTTCTTTGAAGCGGGTTCGGTTCGGAACGTAAAACGTGGTTCGATCGTGGAGTGAAACAACACGCTGATACCAAAACGCTAACTGTACTACTGCTAGATCAGCCCTCTTTCTTAGGTCTAAACAAAGGGTAAGGCTTGGGCCTTCACTAAGAATTACTGTAGGCCTATACCTGGAATCAGGCTGAGGTGTACGCGTGAGCCTAAGCCAAAACGATACCATTGGGGGCAGGATAATTTTGTGCCCTGTTTGGTGAAGTCAAATAATCAAAATAAGCAGACCAGTTCTCAAAAGCGAGGTAAAAGTAGTAATCTCTCATCAGCATGTGATCGCAGTCATCTTCCTCATCACGGGAACACTTGAGCGGACCGCAATCGCCGTACACGTCAACCTGATGAAATGTACTGAGTGCAGTAATGTTGGTCTGTTTGGCTTGGCCCTGCGTTCGCAGACAGGCCGAGGAGCCAGGGCTCGTCAGTGCGAACGTATGGGACAAATTTGCCTCCAAAATACCAATAAATTCAGTTGTGATCACTGCGGGCAAGATGAATGTTAAATTCATGCACCGCACACGACTGCGATTAGGGTAAATGCAAGGCTCACGTAAGTTCTGCTTGCACATTGCGAATTAGAATTGAAACGGTATTGCTTCAAAAATCGTAAAAATGTGGCCGAAATTATAGTGCTCCAGATGTATCGCATGATACGGTCCTAACAGAATTTGACTATGCCCTGGCGTTTGCCTTTAGCCGCAGGCGCAGTTCTTCCCTTGCAAGCTGTTGACACGGCCCTAAAATGGTGTAAGAAAGCCTCCGCCCCCCCCCCCGCGTTTGATACCGCACCTGAATGTACCGTCGCAGTGCACGCGCGTAGGTCTCTCTTCGACTTGGCGTGTCACAATTGGATGCAAACCATGCGACGGATTTTGTTCTTTTAGCGACCAATACAACCATCTCAGAGTGGCTTGCGCTTGTCACATTGGCGAGATCACTTAGTGGGTACCACTGTTTGCCTTGAGGATCAGGGTAATGTTTTGGCAGCATCGAATATGCGACGACATCGGAATCTGTCCGATAGGTCATGGTCCAATTGAAGTATGACTTGAATTCGGTCGACATTCGGTACTCGTTGTACGAATGTGGTGGTGATTCGTACATCAGGAACACGTAACGTTGATGGGGCAGTCTGCAAGAATAAAAATACAGGTCTACCATGATCGGGATCCACCATTTCAGGTCACTTCCGTTTTCAGACGTATGTAGCTTGCATTTTGGTCCTGCGTAATCGGATCAAGCCGCGAAATTCAAAACAGAATCATTGTTCCGGGACTCTCGCAAAGCTTAAATGCATCCAGTCACGAAATGAAAAACAAAACCGTCACGTGCTATGCGGTTGACAGCTGTATGTACCTAAATTCCGGTAGCCCACTGCGGCCTATATCCCTCCAATGAAACACCACCGCATCGGCGACTGCCAAATACCGAGCGTCACTGGTGATGTCGCAGGCACCCGTCCATGGTGGAGCACACATCGACATTATGCGCTGCAAAATGGGAAACATGCGCTTTTCCCGAATTAAAAAAACTTAATTTGAAGCTTTAAAGGCACACAATCTAAATGGACAGTAGACCTGGTTGACCAGCCAGCCGGGTGAGTTGGTCGCGTAATCAGGACCCGCATTCCAGACCAGGATCAGCTTTCGACCAGAAACGTTGAATACGGAGTGATGTGGCATGATTATCGGTCTTTTCGTCCAAATTTTAGGAAAACCGAATAAATACAACAGAATGAAGGCGGTGATCGAAGTCGAAATCAGAAGGATCCAGAAGCGTCGAAGTGGTGACATCGGGTGGCTGAGTGGGTGTTCACAATTTTTTTTCAAAAAATGCACACGAACATGATAACAGTTTTGAACGTCAAATCGCAGAAAAGTCAGAATTTCCAGAACTCATAATTCACACACAACAAGTGTGTTGGATTACGCAGACTAGACTGCATATGTTTAGTTTAACTGCATTTAAGTTGTACCTGTACTTGTAGTTGTGGTTGTAGTAGTGGTTGTAGATAGATACATACATACAGAGCTTATCAGTGATGTGTACGGCCATAGCAATGTTGTGACGGCGCTTTTCATGTTGACTTTGCATTACAGATATGTACCTGTAGGTGCCGAGCGTATAGGCAATCCGCCAGCTCATGGCACTCGCACAGACAGGCTGCATGCTGCATTATTGCCGTCAATGAAGCATCGATTCTCTGCAGTTATCAGTTGAAACATCTCCAAATTTTGCAACAGTGCACAAAAGTGCTATGGCAAGCACCAAATGAAAACCGGATAAATTAAAAAACGGTCATCAAAGCATGACACTCGCTCAAAAATGTACAAGCTGTTTAGAAAATAGCATGTGCTGCTGCATGCGCTGTGTGTATAAAAAGTGCCATGAGCCGATGGATTGCCTATACTTCGTGTTGGGGGAACGTTGTTTCTTCATCAGCGCACCTCCACTCTTCTTACTACGAAAAGAACGGTCAAAAAACAGCAACGAGTGGTCTTTGAGCAAATGTCGTGTCCCAGCGCACATACAGAGGTTGTGGGGCGTTATTGACAGACAACAGGCCAAGCGGCCGTAAACCTGAGGATGCCAAATAAAGCCAGCGAGGTTGGGCTTGTTCGAAATTATCCCGAATAAGCTCCCTGGGGGCTTTTTTTGGGAAAAAGGTTTTTTTTCATGCCGCAGCCGTAACAGATAATGGTAACAGGTCTACATACATCGATGATATTCGAAGCCACGTGTAGCGGGCCTGATTGAATACATCGCTAAACCAAAGAAGATTTATTATTGATTAGCGTAAAGCTTTTAGCCAACACACATGCATCACACGCATAGTCTCATGTTGTTTGAGCTTATACTGATATTGATAACAAAACCTGGCTATCTGTCTGTTTTGTGATCCTGTAATGCATGCAGCTTCACTTGTACAATATAATCCAAGTTCGTGTGTTTGTGCTATGTTATGAATAAAGCCTAAAGTGCTATGGAGACGAAGCGTCACGCACATTTCTTATACCGCCGCGCTTTGAAGGCTGCTGCATTCACTTCACATCTCATGGGGTCTCAGCAGACGAATGCTATGAAATGAAATTTCATCCAGATGACAGTGCAAAAAGAAACATACCAAACGGTGCGTGCCGTGTACGGGAAAAGAATCACCGCTAATCATGGATTAATACCATACACAGGGTTGAAAAAATATTTATTAGAGCACTGTTTTTTTAAGAGCGTGGGCAGGTAATTTTCACCCGAAGTGTTCCGGAAAAAAATATTGACCAACAGTTTTATTTGCTCATTGGATTAGGCATACGTTGAAACTCTCAAATCCCAAATTTGAGCTGCAGCTGAACAACCGTTAAATTGATATGGCTAAAAAAGGTGTACTGGTCGCAGTTTTTGGCATTTGACCAACTTTTTATATTTGCCCATATTACATGCTCATGTTTCAAGACTGCTTATTGGTAACTGTCGTGCAGAATAAACAATCATCTGGCTATTCGAATCGTCCCAACACATTGTCTGACTACCTTTTGTTTTCGAGATTTTTGTAATTTTTCGCCGTCAACCTGGTGTCCAAACGGACACTAAAGAAGCGCAAATTAAAAAAGTACTGACGTAGCCTGACCAAATGGCATATGCAGTCATTTGCATCACTTTCAGGGCTAACTAGGCCGACAGATGGGATACCTTGCAAATCCGTAAATTTTTTTCTATGATCAAATTTGTGAAAATTTTTGTCAAAAGATGACGTTTTTTTGTCTTTGTATGAGTGCCATTATTAATCGGTCTGCTACTAAAGTCTGAAAATACGCTCAACTAGTCTTCAAACAGTTTCAAATGAAATGAAATCTTAAGCAAATACAGGCAGGCACACAGCAGCGAGTTATTCGCGCACGCACAACACCCCATTTTGCCACTTTTTACTCGCCAATACCCCAAGCCCAAAATGAGCAGAGCGTAAAAAAGAAGTTACGTGTCTGTTACCAGTGCCGCTTTGCACATTAACACATTTAATCATTATTAAAGTACATGCATGTAAAAAATGACAAAATACGCAGACTTGCGAAAATGCGGAGCGAAACAATAGCTCCGGCTTGACGGTGCTCGTTGATTGCGCACTGGTGAACATATGTATGTATGTATGCGAATGCGATCTGACGCGTGTGTTTTCATGTGCCGATGTGCTCAATTGATACATGCGATGTTTCTAGGACCATACAACTTGAATGGCAAAGAAAATTATGCTGGAAAGTACTTTTACTAGCAAAATTTATGTACCTGTGTTTCAGTGCACGAGACGGAGTCTATTTTTTTGTTTGGCTGTTCAAAAAAAATTTTTTTGAAATTTTTTTAAATTAACCACTGTTTTTTAAACAACCCTGACCATACAATTGTGGTTAAATCTCACGTCTTATTTCACGCTGTCAGTTGAGACTCATGTATTATAATTGTTCATTTGACGACATGGGGTGATATTTTCGAAACGGTGTAAAGGTCAGTTGGGTGTAAAGGTCGGTGAAAAGCTCGGTCGACAGCTCAGTGTGATAGACCTCGGTGTAAACTTGAAACATTCCACGTTAATAACAGGCGATGTTTCACGTTTACACCGAGCTACGCCGACCGAAGTTTACACCGACCTTTATGCCCAACTGACCTTTACACCGTTTCGAAAATTCGAAAATTCCACCCATGATTTGACGACTTGATTTGCCGACAGTACTCTTAGCCCTGATGACAGGATGTGGCCCACTAGTCACCATAGACGGACTTATACTTCAACTGGTATCGCGCTTCCGAGTATCGTTTGCGCTCTTTGAGTTTGAATTTCCATTCCGTCACCAAGTTGAAGAATTTCGTCGGCTTCGGACCTGGTCGGATCGGATAGCACCAGGTCGAATACTCCAGATCTATCAAATCTTTTCGGTACCGCGCGTCTTGTTTGTCTTTGTCATACCACTCATCTGCGAGTTTGCCGAATGGAATTGGTATGCCGGCTCCGTCCTTGTCCTTGTAACACTCCCAGCTGGCCTCCATTTGATCAATTTCTCTTTCCACTTCCCGTAGTTTCTGCTCAAAATCAGCCACATTTTCCGCCTTCTTTTTGTACATTTGCAATTGCTTCAGGCACTCGACCATCTCGCCGACGCGTTCCGTGTACCGTTTAGTGTCGATTTCGTTTGCGTTTCTGTGATAGTCGACCAATTCCTGCGAGAAATGGTAAAAAAAGATAAATTGTGCTGAGTTGGGATATCGGTTCTGGTTGGGCCACAATCCGGTTGGCACAATTGGGTACTCATGCAATCCGCTGGCAACACGATGCAGTCACGTGCGCTGGAAAGCGTCGG
Organism: Rhynchonema sp. JSB1_4; assembly: GCA_030248065.1. Taxonomy (NCBI): domain Eukaryota; kingdom Metazoa; phylum Nematoda; class Chromadorea; order Monhysterida; family Xyalidae; genus Rhynchonema; species Rhynchonema sp. JSB1_4. The sequence goes on from JASAMV010002238.1 coordinate 28,950, forward strand.
CGATAAGACAATGCGAATGCCCCACCGGACGGGGATGTTTCACGCTGACCTTTAAACGGTCACAATGATATTCCAACTCTTCAATGTATTTGAGCAGATTCATCACTCTCCGGTTGGCTACATTTGGGTTGTCCAATAGCAAGCCAGGGTTGAATGCCATGCTTTGGCCAACAAACACAAACAGCAGCATCAGACTGGGTAACATGACGATTAACGATGGAAAAATTTGAATGACTTCAAGGAATGCGATTGAAAATGACTGAATACATCGTCAAACCGACTGTGAATTAAAGTTAAGAACAGAAAAGAGCTCAGGTCAAGCAACACGGCCGACAGAATGCGTTTAGTTGTAATTATCAAGAATGAGAGGTCTCAAATAGTCTCGGGTAACATTATCACTTGCTGAAGACCAGAAAACTGAAGATTTTCTGCAGATTGCAAAGAAACTCATTCTCCCAGAAAACAATGGTACTGTAAAAATACGCAAAACATGTACAAGAAATAGGGATGTACGATAACACTACGCCAACACGAGCCCGATTTCGGAGGTGCTAGATAGCAGTGCCAGATTGGTGAAACATTGATACGTGGCTGCTGATGTGGGAAATGTTACACGTTGTGGAATACAACGTTGTGCATGAGGATTTCTCTTTCTTTTGGTTTTGCTAGTGCACCAACTCCGAAATCGGGCTCGTGTTGGCGTAGTTCGCCTTTACGTAAAGGCAGTCTACGGGAGGTTGTCACTCAGCCCCCGAATACCGTAACCCACCGTAATTTTGATCTGCAAAGATCGTGTCGAGACCCTTTTGTTTTTATCTATGTTTTGCGTGTTAGCGCCAACACCAGCCAACATCAACAATACACGTGTCGATAAGCAACGATCAGCATGAGTCTCGCAACGATCTCGCTTGCGGTGGGTTACGGTATTCGGGGGCTGAGTGACAACCTCCCGTAGACTGCCTTTACAAAGTGTGGTATTCACGATCAGAAAGAATCACGGCTACAGTCACTGAATGAGTCCCAAAGTCGCTGATTGCTAAACAGATTTGTACATCAAGCGGTATCGCTGTTCAGAGGATTTTTTACGCAGATTTAGCTTGCTTTTCCAGTCGTCGAGCATGCTCGAGAAATTCCTCGGTTTCGGACCTGGTTTGATTGAATAGCATCTTGTCCAATATTTCAAATCAATCAATTCGCTCTCGTACATGATATTCTGTTCATCCTTCGCCTGCCATTCGTCAGCGAGCTTGCCGAATGGAATCGGCGTACCGGCAGCGTCTCGGTCTCTGTAGCATTCCCAGTCATTCTCCAGTTTATCAATTTCTTTTTCCACATGTTCAATTCTCTCGCCCAACAGTTCGACAGCCCTCTTTCTCCCTTTGAATTCATCCAATTTCTTCTGATAACTGATCAGTTCGCGGCAGCGTTGTTGATACAATTCCGGGTCAGGTTGGCCGGTTTGTCTGTGATAGTCCAATCGGTCCTTAATAAAATAGTGCAAGTGTTGCAAACATTTGGAACCGCACATATTTTTGGGCTGTTTGCCTGTTCGCTTCAAGCCAAGGGTGCCTTCACAAACAGGCTGGGCACCACCGTCAGTGCGAATGCACCAATAAACCTAATCACACAACTACACTGCTAACAAGCTCTCCTGGGAAATCAAACAGTTTACAGGCTTATAATGTGAGAACGGGAACGCAAGCATAAACCAAAATGCTTGATGAACAGAAAATTGCTTGCTCCAACCAGGACTCGAACTCAGGTGCTTTCGCTGCCCGGGCAACTGCTGCTCTGCCAGCTGAGCCATCGGATTCGCGCTGTCTTGGACATCAAGTGGTTTTGTACTTGTGATAGGCGTCAATGGCGTGTTTTACTATGCAACAAAGAAAGACAGCTGACCGTTCACAGCAGCAAACTGCGGCGCGCAGACCCACAACAACGCTCCACAAGCCGATGTAATATAGCAAATGGGTGGTTTGCTTTGTTGCGGCCCAATGCAAATCACCCCTTTGTTATGATGTGAGACTGTTTTGAAAGCAGAATACCTATCGTGCGTTATTTCTCGGTCCAACCTTCGTCTTGCGGCATTCGTCCTCCAACTGCTCGATGTGTTTGAATAGACTCTTCATTCGCAGATTAGCCACATGCTGGTTGTTGGCATTGGGGTTCACAGCAAAGATTCGAGTTACAAACACAAACAGCAGCGTAAGAAAACTGGTCAACATGACGATATCAGCAATGCGATGGACAAATTTGATCACAGGACGAGCTGAGCCAAATAAGGGAGAATGTGATCACGAAGTTCTGACCGACATCAACAACCAAAGTTGAAGTCAAAACAATCCAACGGCAAATTGTTTTGATGCAAGTGGTTTAATTGTATTTGTCGAAACTATCGCTCTAACTGGGCAAACAAATTGTTTGCATAATGCAGACGAATTCAGTTTAACCACAAAGACAGCAGAAAATGAAACACTAAGAAAGAGTGGCAAGGCATGTATGAAAGCCTGTGGTACAAACAACGATAATCCATTCCAACCAGCAAAAAAGGTTTTCAAATAATAATAAGATTCTGGCTTTTTTACCGACGACGAATTTTACCTGAAAATTCGCGTTTTCTCTCTGTCAAGGCAACGGGACTAGCTTTTCCCAACATGCACCCAGAACATCACTAACCCACAATGATTAAACGACAACAAAAGAATAAATTGATTGCGAACAATTCGTGAATGGCAGTGGATGTTCGCCCTTTCTACAGCCGGACCAATAGACTACGACAGCACCATGGCAAGATGTAAACAGTCCAGCTGAACACAACCGTGTTGGCCTCTCGAGCAACCTTGGTCGCCCAGAACTTTGAAGCTTCGAGGCAACTTGGAGTGGAGTGACGGGAGCTCAAGATCGAACATAATAGATCGCCCAATGGACCAAGATCTACTGGGGTCGACTCGATCTGGCGCTTACTGAAATTCAGTGACATTAATTTGCTTTCTTTTGCCAAGCCCAGATTTGTTAGTCGTTCGGTGATACTGTGATATTCTCAGTGATCCCGTTTGATGATTTATTCTAAATGAAACGCCCAGAATTAAAAAAAAACCAGCAAAAAACCACCGCTGCATACATACTGTACATATTCGCTGAATTTGTTGTCAGAGTCTTCTTAAACAGACGTGTACTTCAATTGATATCGCTCTTCTGAATACGTTTTACGTAAGTTTTGCTTGAATTTCCAATCATAGATCATATCAAAAAAATTTCTTATGCCTCGGCCTGGTTTAATCGAATAACACTTTGTCATCCCTTCCAAATCAACCAACTCTTGCGCGTACATGATATTTTGTTCATTCTTCTTCAGCCACTCTTCAGCGAGCTCGCCGAATGGAATCGGTGGGCCGACAGTCTCTTGGTCCTTGTAGCATTCCCAGTTATTCTCCATTTCGTTGATTTCTTTTTCCACTTTTTGAATTATCCGGTCCAACAGTTCGACTTCCATTTTTTTGTCTTTGAGTTCATCTAATTTCTTCCAACAATTGATCAGTTCGCGGCTACGTTGTTGATACCATTTCTGGTCAAATTGGCCTGCTTGTCTGTGATAGTCCAACAGTTCCTTTAAAAACAGCGACACCATATTGCTCATTGACGGAAGAACACACAATGTTCTGCTTTTCGCGGTTTGAAATAAACCAACAAAGGCCACCACTTGATTAACAATTCTTCTTGAACAAAATGAGACAGTTAAAAAAGTTTATCACTCAAGACTTCTATTTTTTTTCGCAAAACCGACCGAGTCGTTTCTCAGACCAACCTTCGTCTTGCGGCATTCATCCTCCAACTGTTCGATGTATTTGAATAGATTCTTCACTCGCAAACGGGCCACATGCGGGTTGTCGACTTCGGGGCTGATGGCAAAGATTTGACGGTCAAGATTGACAAGCACAAGCAGCAGCAGAATGGTCGTTTGACAGGTGGAACACATTGTGATATGAGGAAAATTATATACTAAAACTTGATGGATTGATAAACCTACGAACAATTCAAAATGACGGCAAGGGTGCAGAAATGAGAAGGGAAATACTGGAATAACACTATAATGATGCTGAGCTCGAATGAACTTCAGCGCGTTAGCAGAATCAACTCGGACAGAAGTAAAATTGGATAAAATTTGTTTTCAGTTTCAATGGTATAAGAACTGCTTCAAACAAAAAATAAAGCTTCAGAGACACTGTGGTCACCAGCTTACTTGACCAGTGCTATACCAGTGCTTGACCAGTCCGGCGGGCGGGCGATCAATTCCTTTCCACTAGCCAAAAGTCTCGTGATTGGACGGTACTTCGCGAGTCAGGCTGTCTGCCGTGCAAAATTTTTCAGCACTTTCCAGTTGTTGCCCAAAATAACTCGCCGGAGTGATGATAAGCTGCTTGTTCAGTTAGTTTTGGACACAGAAGACGATAACCCAATTACATTAACCTACACGTATGTATTTGGATAAGTCACAGGACTTTTCGCCTGGCCCACACATGGTCTGCTTGAATTGTGCAACGAACTCAAACGTGTGAATAGCGTATGAATAAAGCTGTCCGCCGGACAAACCACCACTATACGTTGCGAGCACGATTCGTGTCAATGGCATCAAACAAAATTATCACCATTGGCATCATCACTCTCGTGTTATCGGCCGATAGCCGATATCGATTGTGTTGGCATTTGAAACGATCAAAATGAGCATTGCGTGCATCAGTTCCCAAATCAGTGCCAAATCACGCGTGGAGCTTTGGACAGCGATGGCGTAGTGAAACTGAAGATGCAGCCTTCGTGCACTGGCTGTACCAGTTCGACGGTCATCCACAAAGCCAGCATACAACATGTCGCAATTCGATATATGACGGATATACTGGCGTAAAGCATAGCGTTTTATTATTTTTCAGTTTTATACATGTTCACCACATTAAAGCAATAGTTCTCAGAACGTTACAAATTTCACAAGCGATGTGTTTCGTCAAATATCGACGTACAGCAAATTTTGCGCGGTACAAAATGCATTATGCTTCGCTTGATAACGCGGCATACGTTTATAAAAGAACGAACACCTTTGAGCAGAAGTTGTCTTCTATTCTGTCATTTATCGTCGTCGTCTTGAATCTGTTCACTAACAAAAAGTCAAAGCTTGATGAATAAAAATGGTAAACATGTGAGCATTTGATGAAAAGCTACTCATTCGGTACAAAGTTACTCAATTCGTTCACTCTCTTCGAATGAAATCGGGTCGTCCGCAGCCCCTGAAACGGCAAAATGTTACATAAGTACGAAAATGATTTGAAAAAATAAAAACTTACTGAACAAGCTGTAGCAGCACACGAATTTATCAACAATGCTGCTGTGCAAGCAGGCCACCTCCGAGCCAAGATGTTTGTATGAGAAACACGCATTGCCATCCATTGGACTGCATGTGGCTGGTTGCAGTTGATTAACCTGCGCGTATATAGCATAGTGGGTGAACTGTGTGTGCCAGCGAGCAGAAGGAAGCGGGTTCGAAACCTCGCTGATAATAACGCTAACCGCTGTGTGCGTGTTGTTGTCCAATTGTGATAGATCAACGGGCTGGTAACCACGTTGACCGGCGCAGTCTGCAGAAAAAAGTTAAAATTAGTTTTTTGCAAAAGTGATTTTGTTTCTGAATGTCTCACGTGAAGCGCCATTGCTCAGCATCTCCTTGTCCAGCTTTCTGCGCACTTCAATATCACGAGGTGGTTTGCTGCGTTGTTGCAGGTTTTCCAGATCACGTGCCCGCACGGTGAACGGCACCCGACAGCAGATGTAGCTGAAACAACTTTTTTAAATGTGTGTTGAGAAAAATGAAAAATAAAAAAAACAGTGCCGACCTAATCTCATTGTTAATCCACAAGCACGCGGCGTCATTCGGACATGCGGCCTGAGTGTTCGGGGACGCATTTGGATCACAACGTCTGTAGTCGCGACCGATGTAGTACGGTGTCAGGCCGATCGGTTGAGGGGGGCACACGTCTGCGGTGCAGGGATTGACAACAAATTGATTCAAGGTCACTTTTGGAAACATTTGCACTATCATATGAATTATGATGGCGCTCGGTTCTTTGAAAACTCTTTAACCATCGGGAAGAGAGTTGTAAATGAAGGCTTATGACGGGATCGGGATCAGAAAAAGGGGCCGGGATCCCGGGATCGGGATCCCGTTCGAACACTGCTTATAATAATGTCGTCAAATCAAGGCGTTAAATCTTTTCGTCAAACCACGCGCTATAGTAACCCCAGAAACCACAGTGATCCAAGGTAACCATATGGTAACTCAAGGCCTACCGTAACCAATCGCCACTGTACATACCATAACCCAAGCTCCTACCGTAACCCACTTGGTGCAACATCACTATCAGCACCACAACAGATGTACTGCCCGATACTGTCGGCATATTGACAGTATTCGTTGATGCCACACGACCCTTGTTGATTTATCTGGTTAATATTCGATCCCGGACTGCACGTTTTGTACGGGTTGCCACTCACGCCCGCCACCACTTTCAGTTTCGGTGGGCATACTGTAAATAAGTCGGTCAACGTCAAGAAATTTGGTCTGTGATCCCCACATCGTTGATGTTGCCATGGGCGCGCAAAATTAACCGTTTTGACTATTTCATGTCTACTGCAGCCCTTTCAAAGATAATCGTGATCCAGATGAAAAAGAGGGCAAAAGTGAGCACTAAACGCAATCAAAGAGAAAACTACCAACGTCCGAGATTTAGACTGGTGTCCGATTGGCAACAGTAGTAGGCGTTTGAGCCGGTATTCACTGAGTACCAACAGAAATAGTTGCCTGGACATGAATTGTCCACATTCGGGGTGCATTCACGTGGACGCAGTGTCTGAGGGTTGAAGTACGGACGCGAGTTGGCCGGACAGAGTCCTGTGAAACATTTGCTTTTACTGATAGTTGTTGACGGATTTGTTTTCCACAACTTAGGAACTTTGAACATTGCACAACGTTTGACTTGTGTAATTTGAAAAACCCATTTTTATATGGGTGAACGCTAGCTCCCTGAATTTCGATCGTACATGATTACTCGAATACGATCACACTGACAGTTTTTGTGGCCTGTCTTCTGCGTATACAATATCAAGCAACTGTGGCATCGCGTATCAGTCATTCTGCTTTCAAGTAAAGGCAAACTACGCCAACACGAGCCCGATCTCGGAGGTGGTGAACTTGCAAAACGCAAAGAAAGAGAAAATCATCATGCTCCACGTTGTATTCCACAACGTGTAACGTTTCCCAAATCAGCAGCCACGTGTGAATGTTCCACCATTTTGTCAGCTCCGAAATCGGGCTCGTGTTGGCGTAGTTTTACTTTACATGCTGTGTTGTGTGCTGTCTGAATAAGACAGACGGCAAGTTGACGTGACGCATACCTTCCGTGCCGGCGGGGTTGCCGCAACAAACATTCTGCAGCAACAATTGACTGTTGTAACATGTCTGTTGATTGGCACATCCGTTTGAGAGAACGCCAACTCCGCCGATAGCGGTGCACGTAGACAGCAGGCCGGTGACGCCGTCAAACGACACGACCTCGCCGACCGGGCAGGCTGTAAATCGCGGGGATTGGAATTTCACATATTTGTTGTGAATTTTCACACACGGTTTTGTGGTTTTCTGAAAAAAAAAACAACCGTGGAAGAACGCAAGTCATCCTGTTACCGACATAGCATATCAAAGCTTGAAGGAGTTCAAATGTATGTTATGTACTTTTCCGGACCAATTTTCAAAAACTGGTGTTTACGGTCGAAAATGATCACATACAATCTAGATGTTCGTTATGGCTGAAATTCGCAGTCGAAATGTTGCACTGGTATACCTGACGAATAGCAAAAGTTCTGGCATTGCTCGGCCGTCGCGAAGTTGTTACGATTTCCAGCACATCCATTGTACTCGAATGGTTCGCAACTCCGGGTGGCACTGTTGAACCAGAAACGCGGAATACGAGAGTTCGAACATCGCGTGCCGAGTTGTAGTTGTTGCGAACAGACAAAGTCTGGAACGTTGACGAGATAAATTGGGTCGGGCTTCAGTGTACTGTATGTACAACAGCTGTCTTTTGGGCGTGCTTTGCACACAATATGATATGTAGATCAATAACGATACGATTTAGCATTGTGGGCACGCTTTGCGTTAGATCTGTGGCGGAGTTTCTGCCCATAATGCCAGAGCTGCAATCGCGCCCTGTGCCCTGTCAAGGACAAAAACACGCCCCGACGCTATGGCGGTGCATCACTGGCGCTTTTGTCATCAACAAACCCGGGCGCCATTGCAGACTGAGCCGAAACTGCATCCACAGATCTAACGCAATGCGTGCCCACAGGGCTAATCGTATCGTTACCGTTGTTCTGTCTGAGGTTCGATTTGAAAGAATCTTTTGACGCTATCATGCCCCATGTCCATTCTCAATCCTGCCTGCATGTCATTATGTACAAGTACATAGCATCTTAGACCAATCTTCATACACAACTTGAATAAACCATCAAATAAGATGAAAACCAGCGATAAAACATCCTGAACTAACGTTTCGTCGGACAGCAGAAGTTGAAGGTGTTGACCCCGAGCGTGCTGCTGAATCCCCTGACCTGCGTGCAGTAGTAGTCGCCCGGACAGTCCCCATCAGCGGAGCACACACGACGGTTGCCGTTGCGTTCGGCGTACGGTAGACCGCCGTCGGGACACGCTGCAATGGTTATGGGTTACGGTGTTTACAACAGTTTCACATCAACACGCATCATTTGATTCTTTGCGGAGGCTGCAAAACTACGTATATGTACGTATGTAATGTGATTTTCTGCATCATTCGGGGCGAATATGTGATAAAAGCTCACAGCCTCTGTAGTCATTAACTTGACTGATGATTCCAGAAAATAAGAAAAATTCTGTGCTGGTCGGCAGCAACAATTGCCCTTGTCGGGTGATTGACACACGTTCAAACTACAGTGACACCGCGTTCATAATGCACTCAGATGGATTATTCACCGAGATGGATCTGTCACGGGGACACCCAACCAACAATAAGTTCACGAAGAACGTGCAGGCTATAAAATGAAAAAACTTGCTATTGAATCCACAATACTCGGTGCAATCCTGCTGCGTGGCAAAGTTGTTGCTGTTTCCATCGCATCCCTTGTACGTGAACGTTTGACATCGCCGGGTCGTTGTGTCGTAGTACCATCTGGTCACTTCTGGGCCGCATTCGCGCCCGTTGCTGAACGTCAGTGAGCACGTGTAGGCTGTAAACAGGGCGGCGTTGAATAAATGATGAAAGTTTCAAGAAAAAAAATAATGGGTGCTCGTAAGAAAAAGCTGGCGCCAACTTTGCGTCGGACAGCATCCGTATGTGAACCCATCGTAGTGACAGTAGTGGTCAACGGGACATTGCCTTGTGGTGGAGGTCAAACCGCCGCACAAAAGCGGGTTCTGGTTACCATCACGCACGGCTTTGCCCTGGGGACATTCGGGTTCAACTGTAAAATTAATAGCGGATGGATCGACGCTTTTTGTCGACTTTTTTACATTTATGAAAATGTCGGACCGGAAACATCCTTGCAGAAATTTTGGCAGGCCGTGTACGTCGCGAAGTTGTTATCGTTGCCCTGTGAAATATAGATTTTCACATTAAGATCGGATTCATTTTCTTCAAAGCCTGCGGCAATATGGAAACCTGACATCCGCCGTACTGGAATTGTTCACAATTTCCCGTCCGAATGTTGTACCACCAACGGTCGGAGAAGTCGGAACAGCCACCAGTGGCCACTTGAAGTTTGCACACGAATTCTGGAATCGAAAAATTCAATCAATCAGATCAAAACCAATCGATCGAAAAAAACGGCAAATTTAGCTTAATCAACCAATTAAAATGGCAACCAACGTGGTCGAGGACAGCATCTGTTCGATTTGCATTCGTGTGACGTCGGACAATTCGTGCTTGATCCGCTGCAGTCGTGGTTCTTAATCCCGGTGGTATCCTTGAGCGGTATGCCGGCCGTACATGCGACTGTGAAATATGCACACAGTTCGCACACAGGAAACAAATATGCATTTTGATAATGACATCACAAAAAAACAAACAAACAAACTTTTCGAACAGAATCCCTCGCAATGCGATTGCGTCAAGAAATGATTGAAATTGCCCGCCTGGCCCAACCATGTGAACGACCGGCATTCGGCGTTCGACCGCGAGTAGGCCCATCTGAACAACAAAATGCAAGTTCCTTGCACAAACTTGCATATAATAATGCAAGTTGATCGTATGCAACTGACCTTGAGTATGTTTCCGAAGTTGCCGACTTCCTAATGCCAACGTCGTAGGGGGCGGTGTTGGTGGGCGCGACTGCGGGCGGCACAGGATCGTACAACGCAATGTTGTAGTTAACGGTGCCCGTATTCGAACAGATTGTGTCTGGCATAAATGCAGGGAAATTGCACTTATTTGCATGCGCGTATGAAGTCGCTTGCATTCGTGAGCAAAAATGACTTTCTGTTTTTTTGACATCAAAGTCCGATTTTGCCCTAAATCTATTTTTTTAAAAAAACGTCCTTCAACTTGATGTACATACTGTATAACTAACCAACGTTCGGACAGCAATAGTTGCGGGTGCCGACGGTGGTGCATTCGAACGTGTTCCGACAGTCGCTGGTGCCCGTGCCCGTTGAGTCGCACGTGATTGCGTCCGGCAGCGGCAAGGGTGCGTTGCCTTGATTGCCACCCACACCGGCCAATGTGTACTCGGGTCGACCGCGCTCGCACACTGTGTGTGGTTGCAAACAGATTTTCAATACAAACTAGATTTTCGGTTTTGATATTGGATATAGACTGATATTGTGCGAAATCAAACTTAGTGCGATCGGTGGTCCGGTCCGGTCTTGCCCTGGTCAGGTGATCTTTTGTAGTTAAGATTTGCTGATGCCACTAATTTTGACCAGCGTAAAAGTTGTTCATTCAGCTGTGGGAACAATTTAAGCTGGTCAAAATTATAGTGGCATCGCCTACCGTATCTCATCGCAATAAATGGCGCTTAACCATGGGAGGCCCGATCCGATCACCATTGTGTCGCCGAAAATGAACAGAACTGACGGATGTCAAAGAGAAATATCAAACTTGGCGATCGGCCGTTCCGGTCCGAAAATACATTAGTTGGTCACTGAATTTCAAGCAAACTCATGCACAACACAACCTCGAACCTTGCAAACAGTAGCTCTCGCAATGTTGCTGTGTTTCGAAATTGTTGCTATTGCCGCCGAGTCCACGCCAGTTGAATATTTTGCACGTATGGGTGACCGGGTCGTGATACCATCGAGTCTGCGTGCCTCCGCCCGAGCCCGGGAATGAACCCTCGTCCGACGCCAGGATGCAGGTGTAGGCTGCGGTGGGCAGAGGTGAGGGGTTGAAAATGCGACCTCTGTTCTCCATAGAGCGCCTCCGAGGGCTCTCTATGCGGAAACGTTTCCGAGTAGAGCCGCCTGTTTGGCGTAACAAGCTTTGCAAACAGCACCCAAAAAAGGGCACAGACTTTTTTCACAACAGACGCGGCGATAAACAGATCATTTTCGCACATACTTTATGAAGCTGACGTATAGGTGCATACCTCTGCTTGGACAACAATATCCGTTCGTGATTCCACTGGCACAGGTGGGTGTATCGCAGAAACAGTCGTATGTCTCGGGACAGTCGTATGTGCGCGTGTGCGTGGATATCACGCCACCGACGCCACCTGCGTGATGTTTCTTGTCAACTTTGGGTGCGGTTAGCCACACTCTATACATAGCTACATAGTTATGTAGTATACATATTATCGATGTCTGGGTAAATTATCGCGTTGGGCTGTCTCCGGAGAGATTACAGAACATTATTCATTCGCGGATGTCGCGTTCCAAATTTTTCACCAAACAAGTCGTACATCGACCATCGTACAAGACAACAGAACCGAACATCGTTCTCATCAAAAAGTACTGTTTTCTGTCGCGTGCCGACCGCACACAAATTTGCATTTGCTCGTACACTGGATATGAAGACTATAGTGTTGTTGGGTGCATATAGTGTCGACTTGCGACCACCAAACAATGTTCCTGAGAGGACTCGAACCTCCGACTTCCAAACCGGACAGGCGCTCTATCCAACTGAGCTACAGGAACGAGCTCAGTGGCCGCACTAACCACTTCATACACCGAACGATACGCAGTGCACCGCAGCGCACGCACACGATTCTCTCCTCGTATAACGTTACGCTGCAGGAACTATACCACATGCGGACAGCGTATAATATTCTCGGGCTCGTAATACGCGGTGTGTGTCTATTCGCCAGACCACACAATGTACATATGTAGTTCGAAGAATTCTGGCAGCGAGCAAGCACCCTGATTTATCAAGCTGATTGTGTGTAGCACTACTAACCGGATGCAACGCCACCGGGCGATACGTAGGCGCCGTACGTGCACTGGCTAGGCGAACCACCTTCTTCCAGTTTTGCGTCCGCGAATCCCAACGGGCATTCGCCTGAATGATAAAGGCCAGATTCTCATTTATGTGAAAATGTCTGACTGGCCTGCTGGCTAATGTTTCACAGAAGTAACGATTGAAAAAAGTGACGCACCATAATTCACGCACACCAGTCCGTCAAAGGTCGGGAACGGTGGTTGATTATTGCCACATTTGCACTCTCCACTGCTACAGTATGCATCCGGCCACACCGCGCTGCATTGTTGATTCTGCACACAGCCCGCTTCGCCCGGGTTAATTTCTGCGAACAATTTACGATTTATATGTTATTCAAGACTTTGGGTATAAATAAGTCATACTGTATTTTGTTCAATTTTTTGTGAATGTAATGAGAATTTGAAAAAAAACAGCCAACTCACTTCTCCAGCAGTACTGATTGATATTCACATAGCTTGTCAGGCAGTCGCACCTTTTATTGCTTGTACAGTAGCCGCCGATGTTACACTCCGTGCTTTCAGTACATTGCTTACCGACGGGGGGTATTTGGCCTGACGCGAGACCAGACCATAGAACTACGCCTGCGAAGTTGGTCAAACAGGTCAAACTAGCCGTTTTGTTTCCGACAATGCGCACACAAATTTGCAATCGAGTATGTATTCAGCAACGGGTACACAGCTCACACATTGTGATTTACAACCAGCATTGATAGCGAGCAATGCCAGGAATCTGGCGACCTTTGCGCATAGTGTTACGTTAAAAAACACGCCATCAACATGGGCCAACAACTGCGTCTGTGGTGCCCCTGGAGGTCCTTTGGCCAGAAGAGTGTTAACACCGATGAGGTATGGCACCTCAACCGTCGTGCGAATGGACCGGTGGAAAGATACCAGTTTTATGAAAGAAGCAACGAAGTTCAGAACGTGAATGAAAAAAGGGGCACTTACCAATTGGCAATAGAAACCTCGGCAATACCATGTTAGAATACCAAGACACTGACCACCACAGTAATAACCGTCTATTCAAGATTCGTTGAAAGCAAGCGTGCAACTTGCTTCAATGCGTTGCAGTGTTGTCTTCTGAGATATTATTATTTTTCTATTTGCTATTATCAAAAAAGCTTAAAATAATCTATGGCTGAGCCTGTATTGAGGTCAGATGACCATTTTTCAAGTGCGCTGGCCGCTGACACGCGGTCACAAAGTCTGGTGGACGCTGGACAATTGTAGACCTTCAAACTGTAAGGTTCACCAATGCGTTTGTGCTTAGTAATGTTTCATCGATACAATTGTAATTATTTGAATTGCAGCAGCCCAGTCTTATCAAACGGCTGACAGGTCGAGTGGTTTTTGTCGTGCTTCAACGCGTTATATAAGAGCTTGGGTGGACAATTATTAAAAGAATTTCCGAGATTTACATATTGTGGAAATATTTTCACAAAATCAATATGTTACACAGTGTAACACTCACCTCGACCCCCCGTTCGATTGCCAGCAAATAGATGACTGATACTCGTGCAGCATGTTTTTTGCTTGCCCCGGGAATATGTATTGCTTCTCAGACGTGTGATACACCAGGTCATCGTCAGTGCAAATGCACCAATAAGTGTTCATTCTTGCGTTTGAAAGATTGAGAAATGTATTTTCTGTTTTTAATATCAAACTATTTTCCACGCTCGGGGTCCATGTGTGAAAATCTCAGTGATCGTTGATTTCAGTGACGTTCACATCAGTCCAGCGCGCAACAGACACACATCGCATTCCAAGGGTCAGTCCCGCTTGGCGTATAGAAAGGTGGACCATTAGCTGAGCCGGTCAGTCTGGCAAAATAATATCTCACAAACAACACAGTGCAGGTGCACAGATACACTTGAGTGAAATAAAATAAAGCTGCACGCCGCCAGCTCGCGGGCGCGCACTTGAAAATCTCCGGCGATACCTGTATGCAGGGTTGGGCAAAAAAATTAGTTTTTTTTAAAAAAAAGGTTTTTGAAAAATTTTTTTTTAATTTTTTTTAAAATTTTTCGGGGGAACAAAATGTTCTAAAACGTCCAAAAATGGCCTTTTTGGGGGTTATTTTTTGTCATTTTTTCTCAAGGGTCGAAAAATTTTCTTCACAAAATCACCTTTGGGGCATGTATTTGGTACCTAAGATACCCCCAAATGATGTTATTATGTCTTCCCGTGATACATGGGACACAGTATGCACGAACCTACATGGTACTTCGATGTCATGACCCATCAGGTAGGTCATATACGACCGATTCAGCTACCCGACAAGTATTTCTGCAGCTTATATTCTCAATTCTGTGTGGTTTATGAGTGAATCTTGCTTATTCGGTCACAAACTGTTGTGTCCGATACCACAGAGCAGCAATCATCGGTCCATATCAAGCACAGACTGTTGGATCGCACCGAAATGACGTAAACACCCTTCATAAGTGATGCAAACCAAGTCACTAAAGTGACTTGTCAATTAAAGTTGCATTTTTTCGCGATTTTGCGCGTTTTTTAGGCAAATTTGGTAAAACTTCCCCGAATCTCAGACTTTTTTTAAAAAAAACTTGTTTAAAAAAATTTTTTTTTCCAACCCTGCCTGTATGTGCTGATGTTTCTGTTTGCCAGATATTAGATCACCACAGATCGCTTTCCTGCTCATTCGACTTTTTTCAGTTTTCGTTCTCCCGCATTGAAAATCCACTGCGCAAAACTAAACTTTTCGTGTTTGAGCTTCATATATATTTTTTATTCCCCCACTGATTTTCTTTTCCTGCTTTTACATGAAATATTTATTCCATATCGTCCAAGGTTTACCCCCGCACTTCACGAATCGCGCGAAAACGTTTTTCAGCATCAACATTAACAAAACAGAACATTTTTAGCACCAAACATAATAAAAACATAAACCAGTGACTTACAGGTTGACTGTACAACAAAACGAATTAACAAAATTGTGGTATTGGAAAATAACAATGATATGGAAACAAATTCTCGAGGTGGACGAATATAGAAAAAATGCACGGAAGCCAGCTGACTAAGAACAAAAGTTATTACAAAAAAACAAATGAAGCGGATATGATAAAATGAGTATCAATCTGAAAACCGCTTGTGAAAAGGGAATCATGAGCCAAGAAATGTTTCTGTTGCATGCTCACAACACCCCGTAAATTTTTCTTGGAAAGTACCAAGTGCGTCTTTTCTCCCTGATGCATTTTGCTTGCAAGTTTTGTATGACCTTCATGTCCCTTATGCATGGGCAGGCTCTGCTGAAAAAATTACGGGGCTGCAGTGATCAAATCAATAAACAAACAAATACTGTCGTGCATCGTGCATTTGTGTGGGGTACAGCACAATTCATAAGTCGATTAGAGTTGGTAGCCGATACAGCTTACGAAGGTTTTGCAAACAGTTACGTCACTTTTCAAGTGTTATGACTGTGATAATGTACATTGTACATATTGCTATGGAGTGGATTAGTAACTGCTGCTGTCATAAAATAATCATAATCAAATGCCAGATACATAATCAAAAAATTCTGTTCAATTTTGCTGAGCCGACTCGATATTACATAAAAACAAACAAGCCAGCTTTGAAAATCAGGCATCCAGCTATAACGTGTGCGGAATTCTGCGTTGGCCGCGACGGAACGAGCGAGAGAGAGATGACGACAAAACAAACACCAGATGCTAGAAAAAATATACGTTGCGCGCATATAAAAATTTTCATATCAGATCATCTGCCGCCGAAAGCACTGATAGTGTTCGTTTGTGTCGTATTCGCGTATCGACAACAAATGTACTGCAGCTCGGGGCTGATGTACAGACAGGCGGCATCGCTGGGACACGCTGCTGGAGTGTTGGACACCGCAAGCGGGTTGCAGTTGCGATAATCACGACCGACATAGTACGGGGTCAGACCGATCGGTTGCGGGGGGCACACGTCTGTGGAGGAATGGACAATCGTTGAACATATATGTACAGTCTGGACTCTTTGTAGTGACACTCTTTATGGTGGAACCCGCCACTATGCTGCGTATTTTTTAACACCATTTTGGTCTCAAATTTGATGTTAACCTCGTAATTACCCCTTGTGTAGTGGAGATTCTTTATAGTGACATAAAATGGCCGGTCCCGTCGATCGTGTCACTATAAAGAGCGTAGACTGTACTTTGAAAGTATGCCCATTTTTTCAAAATTTGTGTCTCACATGTACATTTCACAACTCGAATGTGTGTGCTGGCTGAGTGACTCGCAGTGGAATAGAATAACACCCACTTGGTTTGATGTCGGTTGTCGACCCACAACAAATGTACTGACTGAGCCGTTCGGCATATTGGCAGTACTCGTTCACACTGCACACGTTGATGCGGTCATCTTGTGCTGCACTCGGACTGCAGAAATGATAAGGCAGACCATTGCGACCGGGCACTGGACGGAGTTGTGGTGGACAGACTAAAAAGATGCATGGGTGATGTGATTTTGGACGCAATTTTTGACGATCAAACTCTGAGCCTTTGGTACTTTCTGTTTGGTAAAGCCCTGGTTTTGGTCAAGCTTTTGGCACTGTGTGTTTCAGAGCGCGACTTGACTTGAAATCGTTGGCTGACTAGCCAGAATTTGTTCAACCAATACAGCAACCAGGGTTGGGCAAAAAACGTTTTTTTTTTAAAAATCGTTTTTTTTAAAAAACGTTTTTTTAAAAAAAACGTTTTTTTTAAGACGCCCAGATGACCAAAATATGCCCCCAAAAAATTTGAAAACGCTCATGTTGGGAAGAAAACGTGGTTAAATGAAGTCATTCTATGTGTTCTGAGGCAAAATAAACAGGTTTCAACCCTTTTCTAGCGAGTTGTTAAGATCCCATATCAGACCCGCATCATGGGACCAACTTTGGCCGGGGTCATCACTGAAAGTTAAACTCCGTATATCGACGTATCTCGACAAAGTAAAAATTGGTCGAAAATTTTTTGAAAAAAAAAATGGGACAAAAAATTGATTTTCCTTGATAATCAGAGTACTTTCCCTGAAAAATCAGGGAAAATCAAGGAAATTCAGGATTTAAAAAAAACGAAAAACGACCCAGGCGTTTTTTTTAAAAAACGCCGTCGTTTTTTTTGGCCAACCCTGACGGCAACACGTCTTGAATCAGGTATGCACATGGATCTCGTCAATCAAAGAATTTACGTGGGATTCAAAATCCTTGGTTGGGGGGATTTTTTAAATCGGCATAAATCACAATCTGCCCTAGACATTTGGTTTGAGCTCTCAACCAAGCGCCTTTGCTTTTTCCAACCGTTAGATGATCTCAGCAACTATCTTCTCTTCAAGTGTACTTGTAATTTTTTGACTTTCCAACCAATGTGAAACAAACAAGTCACCCCCCCTCCGACAAACGTCCAGAATCCTGCGGCCTGTCCCCCTCGCTGCAGCAGTAATACGCATTGGTGGATCCGGCTCGGGCCGAGTACCAACAGAAATAGCCACCTGGACACGAACCAATCACGTTGGGGGTGCACTGTGAGGGTTGCAATGTCAACGCACTGATGAACGGATGGGACGCACCCGGGCAGATGTCTGGAAAGAATACATCAAGATATTTACTCACACATTTAGCGCAGTAATGCGTAAAATATTAATTTTTAGTTCATTTAATAACATATGGGGATTATTCATCTATTATTAAAATTATTACATTACTTAGATTAAATTTGTTTATTTTTCTGGAAAAAGGAACAATTACACCCTGATAGACAAGCACTACGCGATGCAACCAGTGCACCATACGCGTGTTCAGCTCCAGTAAAAAAAGCACCCGCAAAATGCAACAATTTCAAATTATCAAACACACCCTCCGTTCCGGGCGGAGCGCCACAGCACACATTCTGGCCCAAAAGTTGGCTGTTGAAACAAGTATGTCCATCCGAACAACCACCACTCGTGGGACCAGTACCTCCAACGTTGCTGCATGATTGGATACGGAACGTGCTCTGATCCTGGGTGATAGTAGTGCCCAGGGGACAGGCTGAAATTGAAATTGAAAGGTATAAGCCAACTGGTCCACATTTTAATGTATTATGAGGTTTGATGATCACAGCCGGACAGAAACCAGATAATTTTTTCCGAACAAAACAGCCTAAAACCTGACTATTCGTCTGATTAATGTGAAACATCAACATTCAGGTAAGAAATGTATGGACTGTGACGTGCACCCATTGAATGATGTTTCAATGGCCATGGTTAAGAGTGCCAACATGAACCAAGCACCAAGTCACTCACACAAAACTGTGAAAAGAGGAAAAAATTTACCTGCGGACATGCAATAGTTCAGGCACTGCTCGGCGGTGGCAAAGTTGTTCCTGTTGCCACCACATCCGTTGTAGGTGAACGATTCACACGTACGACTGACTGAGTTGAAGTAGAATCGCGGAATCTGCGTCTGCGTACATCGTACGCCGGTGTTGACGAACTGACTGCAGACAAAGTCTGTAAATCAGAAACCATCACATTTTGACGCGCATTTCAATGAAATATAGTTAATTTAGGACTCTCAATTTTCCGTTTGAGCAGCCGAGCTGGGGCCAAACTATTGGCTAACCAACAGTTACAGTATACATACTGTATCTATTCGGCCTGAACGAAAGTGAGTAAAATCACACGTTTTGCGTGGAAAAACTAAAGCACATTATGCATGCGTTGCGTAGTACGAAAATTGAGTACGTAGAACAATACTCAATGGGGGCTGACCCACAACCTAATTCAAAAACACATGAAAAAAGCATAAAACCAGCTCACTTTTCGATGGACAGCAGAAATTACTGCTCGAGAATCCATCGCTTGTGCGCACAGTGCTGACCGACGTGCAGTAATGCGTGTTCGGGCACTGACTGTCTGTGCTGCAGCCGCGCGGTGTGCCATTGCGTTCCGTGTACACTTGCCCACCATCGGGACAGCCTGGGTTGGTTTTAAACCGTCAATTTGTGAGTGTTAGACCGTTGGACCGTAAACTCTAGTTCTAATAGTCCATGAATTTCGATATCTTTTTTTAGTCGCAGCAGCACATTGAAGCATAGGACAGACACCATTGCTCCATGTGCGCATCGTGTGCTGACTGGCTGATGTTTTAAAACAAATCGCAGCATCTGCTAATTTTAACGTCAAAAGTCCGTAAAATCCTGCCCTAAACAAATGCCCAAACTAACTGTCGACTCTACAATACTCGCTACAATCCTGCTGTGTGGCAAAGTTGTTGCTGTTTCCATCACATCCCTTGTAGGTGAATGTTTGACACTTTCTGGTGGTGGAATCATAATACCATCTGGTCACTTCAGGGCCGCACTCACGTCCTTCGTTGAAACTCAAGCCGCACGTGTAGGCTGCAAAGGAGGTATTACCATTACTTAATTGGAAAACAAAATTAAAATGTACGTGTTTGACGTTTCTAAGTACACTAACACTGCGTTGGACAGCAGCCATAGGTGTTCTTGTCGTAGTAACAGTAGTAATTCGCCGGACAATTCTGAATTGTGCCCCCTGTACCACCACATAAGATGTAATTGATGTTCGCGTCACGGAATGCACGGCCTTGCACACACTGCGGCTCGACTAAAATAAACAGTGAAACGAAAATAGAAAAACAATGAAGATTGAAAGACATTAAAAATATGACCAACTTCTGGTATCTTTGCAGAACGACTGACAGTCGGTGTATGTGGCAAAGTTGTTGCTGTTGCCCTAAATTTTCAACATAAACGTACTGGTCCTGAAAATTTCGACATTTTTGTGTACAAATCCTGACCTGACATCCACTGTACATGAATTCCTCGCAGTTTCCAGTGGCCGCATTGTACCACCAACGATTCGAATAAATCGCACAGCTGCCCTGCGCCATCGCCAGCTTGCAGACGTATTCTGGAGAAAATCACACAAAAATGTTTAGAAATCTAAACAATTTTGGGTAAGATGAGTGCTAACGTGGTCTCGGACAGCAAAGATTGGACTTGCACTCGTGCGATGTCGGGCAATTGGTGCTGCTGCCACCGCAGTTTACATTGACGTAACCAGTGGTGTCTTTTAGTGGGGTGCCCGCTTTGCACACAGCTAAAACAAGGAAAATGAAACATTATAAAGATCAGAAAATCAAAATTCTGAAAAAATCATCGTCATACTTCTCGAGCAGTACACGTCGCAGTGCGACTCTGTGAGAAAATTGTTGTAGTTTCCAGCCTGACCCAGCCAAGTGAAGGAACGACAACGCGCTGTTGAGCGGTCGTAATAGAATCTGGAAAAAAGGTGTCTCTGATTAAATATGCTATTAAAGATAAGTGTGACATTTTTTTACCGTGGTTTAGTTTCAGCCGTGGTGCTTGCCCGATATCCAGGGTCGTAGCCCGTCGTCGTGGTTGGCTGAATGTCCTCATACAATTGCAATGAATTGTACGACACACCACCGCTGGTCGAACAGATTGAGTCTGCGGGAAAAATAGGGTAATTTTGTTTTTTGTGTTTTTTGACAGGTGGCGGTCATTCGCATACACGAGCACGAAGAGGGAGCGCAGCATACTGCGTTGATGCTACATTCGGTACATTTTGTAACGCATGACAATCCGCCAGCAGAGGGGTCATTGTCAAAAATGAAAGCAGGTGCATATGTACATACAGGCAATGACTAACTTTCGGCCCTCAAGCCATAGGTACCCAGCAAGCATACATGATATTCGCTTCCAAAAACAACCTTAAAAATCTAACCAATAGTCGGGCAGCAGTAGTTCTTTGTGCCGACCGTTTTGCATTCAAACGAATTCCTACAATTCGAGCTCGAACTACTCGCCGTGTCACAACTGACGGGCAACGGGCTGGTGCGACCCGTACTGCCCGCGTTGCCCCCGTCGCCGGTGACGCCGTACTGCGGACGACCGCGTTCACACGCTGGACATGAACATGTGGATGTGTTGGATGTGGATAGGATATTGTATGTATAACAGGTCCGCATCAAAGTTAGTGATTGGATTGTGACTTGAATTGGATTGCTCTCTCTCGTGACATTTCGAATTTGAGCAGTTTCTCGAAAGTTTGAGCAAAAACTGGGAAACAACATTTTTACGCAGGTCGAAATCTGTGGCACCAGCAAGCCCCGAGATATAGATTATCCTGATTCCATGAATATCAGGTGACCATGCCAGTCAGATGTGGTCAACAAGAAGTTTGATAACACCCGAAAAAGCAGACGCTCGTGTTGACGACGCTGTCGCACTTGATAGTGGTATGGCACAGGAATAGCCACGGAATTAAGAGACACTAGTTTTCGTGACTCTAACCAAACTGCGCACATTATACATACAATACATATGCTCAAGCAATGAACTATGGAAGCACTCACACTGTTTGCAGTAGCTCTCGCAATGTTCCTTCGTCTCGAAGTTGTTGCTGTTGCCTTCCAGGCCACGATAGGCGAACGTTTTGCACTCAGCTGCTAATGGGTCATAATAGTACCGAGTCACTGTGCCACCACCGGTGCCCGGGAACACGCCGTCGTCGGAATTCAGCGTGCATGTGTAGGCTGAAATTATGGGCTGTTGAATTGCGAATAGGCTGCTTTGATTATTGCTCTATTTTTGGTGAACCTCAATTCAATAATGTCGACTTTTACATAGCGTACGCACATATGTATATATGTACTGCACATATACTATGTCAATCACGAAACTTTGGTTGAGTCATAAATGTAACCCCAATTGTCTCATCGTTTTTCTAAGACATTTGGTTCCGTGACTTCAAAAATTCCACTTTGCATAATAATAATTCTGCACAGTGAACGAAAGTTCTTGTCTCAATTGATTCACCATACTGGAGACCACTACCGTATCCAAAAACTCACCTCTGCTGGGACAACAATAACTTGTCTGCGTGCAGTCTGCGTTGCTACAGATGCAGTCATAGGTCTCCGGACAGTCATACGGTCGTGTGTGCGTTGTGAGGGGTGTGGTCGGGCCAAGGGCCCCTGTCGGCGTGTAGTACTGACCGAACGTACAGGGAAGGATCTCACCACTTTGAGCGAATTTGGTGAAATGCTGGCCGATTGGACATTCGCCTGCGAGAAAGTGATGCATGATGCAAGTACGCACAGTAAAGGTGACGCTTGAAAAAAGTGACGCTTTATAGAAGTTAAACGCGGTGAAAGCGACGCATGATTTAGGAAAGTGACGCATGACGAATGTAACGCACGGTAAAGGTGACGCTTGATAGAAGTGACGCTTGGCTGAAACTACACTTTATTGAAGTTACGCAGAATGAAAGTGACGAATATCAGAAGTAACGCACGCTGAAAAGTTTAGCAGGATGAAAGTGACGCATGATAAAAATGACGAGCATTAGCAAAGACGCGTAATCGAAAAGACGAATGCTGGAAGTGACGCACCATAATTGACGCAGATCAGCCCGTCAAGCGTCGGAAACGGCGGCTGATTATTGCCGCATTTGCACTCTCCACTGCTACAGTATGCATTCGGCCATACAGCCTCGCACTGGCGATTCTGCGTGCAACCAGCCTCGCCCGGGTTGATTTCTGGAAAAATAGTGTCAGTCATTATGTTCAAATTCAAATTAAAAATTTAAGAATAAAAAAAGTAGAAAATAAGACGTACTTCTCCAGCAATATCCGCTGATGTCGACAAAGCTGGTCAAACAGGCGCATCGTTTGTTGCTGGCACAATAGGCACCATCGTTGCATTCGGTGCTCTCGCTGCACTGTCTGCCCACTGTTGGCGACTGGGACAATGACGCACGCAGCAGGTGCAGCAAAATGGCTGGATTGGGGGTGTTTTGCTCGGTATATCGACAAAGTGAAGTTATGCAAACACATCTTTTACCACGGTTACACGGATTTCGTGTACTAAAACTATCACTTCTAAACCATGAAGCCTGTGGCATGGTTCTCGAGAGTTGGCATATGGAAACTTGATCGCTGGCCCGTACAAACAGCTTCCCAAATGGAACTCATTCAAAGTTGAATAAGCTGCAACTATATGTATCATTCACATCAAACATCATGTTGGTTACTAAACAAACTCCGCCCGCGTAAACGCCAGAACTAACCAAGATGTAATAGACCGTTCATTTTGTTGATGGCGTGTCAAGACCGGGCCTTCAAATTGCCGTGTCCACTATATGCACCTCAGTTCTGTAAGCTGCAACTTCAATGGTGTCAGGGTGTGAAATGGTCAGCACCCTCGAAGCGTTTATGCTTGTTCAGTGTCGTTGGTTGACTTTTTCAGCGGTTTTCGCTGGAAATACAAACAAAAGAAAACGAAAAAACAATGTTATTCGCTATGTATATTGTGTGAACGAGTTCAGCGCGTGTGCTACGCTGTGCCAAGCGACTGTTAGCAACCAGCAGTGCTTGGCTGTAGGGCTGCTTCAAGAGAGTATTATGTAATAAAGGTTGAGTCAAGAGTTTGTGTCGAACCTATGTACACAAGCGCGCACTGAGTGTGCGTGCGCGTGTATGTGTGTGTGTTTCTTCAAACTTAATCGGTCGGTGGTAACAATATTTCGTGGATCTTGACTGAAATTTGCATTGCGCCCAAGTACTTGTCTAAACGTTGGGTACCCGAGTAATGCATAGTACCTCTGACTTTTCGAGGGTGTCCAGTGTGTGTGTGCTCACCAGGTCAAGCATATATCCGATTAGCTAATCTGCCAGATCCGATCTTTCTCCCTTGTTCTCTCCCCCTCTGTGTGTTGTTCTAAGAAACTGCGATGTGCTGCGAGGTATACATAGATTTTACGATTGTAAAGCACACATACGCTTTATCAGGTACCATCAGCTACAGCTGCGTCGTTGCGCGACCTGTGAAACGTATAGCCGTACTGAACAAACAAATGTTTATCGTACTAATCTGTAAACAACCAGGAAGTTTTTCAAATAAAACGATATCGGGTCATCCATCACGGCAGCGTTTAGCGTTCAAAATAAAATTTTGCGAAATCCATTGCAGACCCCACCCACACCGCTGGGCCGCCAGCCAGACAGCGTGCTAAAGCTTGTCGGTGACATCTATACATTGTACATACATACACAGTCAATAAACGGTCTTTCCATATCACACAACGCATAAAACAGCGAAAAACGGCATAAGCTGCCACCCGGTCACTCTTGAGAAATTATGCGCATCACCCAAAGAACACGTTTGTTGCATTTGAACTTC
The DNA here is from genome assembly GCA_030248065.1 of Rhynchonema sp. JSB1_4. NCBI lineage: Eukaryota > Metazoa > Nematoda > Chromadorea > Monhysterida > Xyalidae > Rhynchonema > Rhynchonema sp. JSB1_4. The sequence continues at coordinate 53,651 of JASAMV010002238.1, forward strand.
TTGGGTGCTGTGGGTGGTACATTTGATACATTTTTTGATGAGATAAGCTTGTTACCAAAGATTCTTCTTCAGATTTGTGGTAAACTGTAGGAGGAGACCGGTTGCCACTGACTGTGAAGGAAACCAAAGTGACCTTTGAAGAACGCGGTTTTGCAAGCAGCAAACAACAACTTTTCCGTCTGTCTGGGGGTTTACTGGTCATCAACAAATGCTTGAACTTAATGTACGAATTATGGCCATGATGTGGCTACGTCATCGAAGAAAATTACAATTACATGCATCTTTTATCTGCATGCGTCAAAACATTTTCAGCTGGCAGCTTCCCTGCTGGCAACAACAACTTCACACAGACAAATTTTCCACCGCGAAATAAGAGCAAAGCAAATCATTTGCTGATGTTTCACAATACTTGTGCGGGCAAATGCAACATACAGCGTACACGTGCTTGCGAGACTAATTTTCGACCAGTTAAAGTATGTCTATATGACAAAAATGATGCGCGATATCAGTCGAACGCTGCATAAGCTGCCTCAAACGCTTCGTTTTTGCGCTTCGTCACGTCATCAACCTGGTCGTTGGAGGTCGACGACGCTTTCGGTTTGAGTGACACGTAGACGTACTTGTCGTTTCCATGCGCGATCGAGTATCGCCCATTGGGAACCAGACGAAACTGTTGTCGGAAACGCTGTGGGCTGGAAATTAACGTACAATTGTGGTAAAAAAATCCCTTTGGACATCATTATTCACGTTCGTTCGAAGCTTGTTCTTGAGTGCTTCAAAGATTTTTTTGCATGCGACTTGGAAATTGCAGTGAGTGTTCCGGTGGCAGATGTTTCACAGCGTCACAGTGCGATGACTCTTTACACACGGAAGATAGCAACCCCATATGCACACGCTCACATCTCACGTGCTGAATGCACCATTCTAGGCTCAGGTTCATGTCGTCAACTTCGATCGTCGCGGTATGCGTGTTACATGTACAGTACCAGCTGCAACTCTGGGTGAATTCTGCACGTACGCATACAGCACGCGTACGTACGCGTGCACGCCTGCGACGCCTTTGGACAGAATGCACACACAAAAGTATAGGAGGCCGAGCACACCGCGTGCACTGCGTACACAGTGTTGAAGCGGTCAAAGGCGTGCCTGCGGTGTATAGTCCAACCACCAGCTCATGAGACGACTTTTTTTAACGTTGCGTGGCCAGATTCAAAAATACACCGGTTACACGGGTTTTCGCAAACAAAAGAAAGAGATCGGGCTGAGAGACATGATGACAACTTCCAGCTGGCTGACCTCAATTTGTTGCGTGCTTACGCGAACAGCAACGTTGTTCAACACACAAATGTTTTGGGAGTAAAAGGGAATTTACGCACCGAGGTGGAGAGCGTGTTTTAAAAAAATACATGCGTTTCTCTTTCTTTCATTTCCGAAATACGTGTGGAACCGGAACATTATTAGATCCGCACAAACCAATTTCAAAAAAAGTCGTCTCATGAGTCCGTGGCTGGACTATACGCGTACGTCCGCAGGCGTACGCGTACGTACGCAGGCGTACGCGTGCACCGCAGGCACGCCTTTGACCGCTTCAACACTGTGTACGCAGTGCACGCGGTGTACTCGGCCTCCTATACTTTTGTGTGTGCATTCTGTCCAAAGGCGTCGCAGGCGTGCACGCGTATAGTCCGTCCACCAGCTCATGGCACTTTCGGTTGCTGCTGGCTGGTTTGTTCCCTTCCTCCACGTTCTAATGAAAGAGAAATTGAGTGTGAGCGATTTTGCAAAAAACACTAAAATAATAATAAAATGTGTCGAAAAAGATTGAATTCGATCGAATTTAAAATTAAATTAAATTAAAATCGATAAAACACGTCGATTTCATAAAAACCGCAATTTAGGAGACAATAATTTTTTTCGGAAATTCAATTTCTCTTTCATTAGAACGTGGAGGAAGGGAATAAGTCGGCCAGCAGCATCACAAAGTGCCATGAGCTGATGGACGGACTATACGTACGCGTGCTGTATGCGTACGTGCAGAATTCACCCAGAGTTGCAGCTGGTACTGTATGTATGCTCTACAACATTTTGCCACTAATGTCATCATCAGTGTAAATTTCTTGCGCTCATTTGGGTGCCTGCACTCTGCAGCAAATACGCGCAATCATGTATAGTCCGTCCACCAGCTCATGGCACTTTGTGTTGCTGCTGGCTTGTTTGTTCCCTTCCTCCACATTCTAATGAAAGAGAAATTGAGTTTCAGAAAAAAATTATTTTTGCTCCTAAATTGCTGTTTTTATGAAATCGACGTGTTTTATAGATTTTAATTAAATTTAATTTTAAATTTGATCGAATTCAATCGTTTTCGACACGTATTATTATTTTTTTCAGTTTTTTTTTGCAAAATCGCTCACACGCAATTTCTCTTTCATTAGAACATGGAGGAAGGGAACAAACCAGCCAGCAGCAACACAAAGTGCCATGAGCTGGTGGACGGACTATATGTATGTAACGTGCATCACGTGTGGCACACGACCGGAGTTGACGACTAAACTATTACCATGTAAAGGCAAACCACGCCAACACGAGCCTGATGTCGGAGGCCGAGTGCTTGCAAAACGAATAGAAAGAGAAAATCCTCATCCCCCACGCTGTATGTATTCTACAACGTGCAAGTTTTCCCAAATCAGCAGCCACGTATGAATGTTTCACTAATCTGCCACCTCTGACATCGGGCTCGTGTTGGCGTAGTGTTACTATATTACATAGCTCAGCTATACACAGCTCAGCCTTCTGAGACTAACCTCCTCGGCCGTGGGACGAAGTAATAGCCGGATTTTGAATGCGTCTCCGCTGACATTATGACAGCACCGGTCATCATCAGAAGGAACGTCAAGCAAAACATTGTTCGTTGATGCTTTTCGAAGTCGTTCAAAAGTTAAAAAATAGTAATAATGCTCAAGGCAGCACAGCTTGATTCGTGCATGTGCACAATGTAATTATAGAGCGCATAAAGGCATTTTCGTTTTGGCCGAGCCAGCAAATTGTAAGCTCACATTGTTATGTAACGCTGGTATTGGTCGCACAATGACTAAATCAGAATTCATCTACCCTGATCTTCAGGTTCAAAATTAACCACTATGCTACAGTACTTGTATTTTTGACAAAACATTTTTCACACGTCAAAATAATCCAGCAGAGCACCCACGTTGCTGCAGTTCTGAAACATTTCGGCGACTGCATATGGTTTGTGTGTGATCGCGCAACCAAACATCATTGCCCCAGTCACTGTCCCCCTTCGTGATTCAGGAAAAAATTTGAGCAATTCTTATATGGTCATTGTGCGACCAATATCAACTACAAAGGCGTATACTTGCGTATACTCAGCAAAACGCAGCGCAGAACCGCCACGGCGCGAACCTGTCAAGTTCCCCGCATAATAGATTTCTGGTCATTTATTCCCAGGATTTCGGAACGTAGAATTAAAGCTCAGGTGAAAGCGCAAGTTGGAACGCTCTTACGTGGGGTTGCGAAGAAACATAATATTTAGGTATTCAACTGTGTCATTTTTTACTCGTTTTGCGAAAAAAAACATGAAAACAACGCGCGTTCACAAAGCATATATAATTTAGAAAAAAGCATGGAGCAAGAGCGGCTTGGTTTTCTTTAACGAAATGTATGTAAAACAAACTGCTTCTTTGAATAAAAAATGGTTTTGTGTGGTGCCAAACAGCTGTCAAAAGCGATGGAAAAGAAAAAGAGAAAAATGCATTTTCACCCTGAAGTGGACGAGAAAGTTATGAAAGCGAAAATATATACCGGTTGAGCTGAAATGTACAAAAGTTAGAAAGCCCGGAAATATAACCACACAATTGCATTATAAAAAGAAATTTTCTTTCAAATGTCATACACTAAATTTGAGAAAGGCGGGAGATCATGTGCTCGAAACTATGATTCGTCCAGAATTGGAGCTGCATTTTCATTCATAACTTCGCTGAAAGCCCCGTCGTCGGCTAGCCCTGGAAACAAAGTTCAAGTAGTGATTAAGAAATTAAACACGAGGAACAAAGTCGATATTTTCCGAAAATATCAAAACCTACTCCACAAACTGTAACAGCAGACGAATTTGTGCAGCAGTCTGCTGTGCAGGCACGTCACCACTGCGCCCATGCCACGATGCTGTGAACAGCTGTCGGCACCTAGAGTTTAAACTTGCTTATTTCTTGATGTCATTATCACAAAAATAAACATGAATGTTTTTTTATTAATTCAGGCGCTGCTGTGTGTGTACCTGCAAGCGGACTGCAGGGCACGGGATCACCCTTGACCTCGATCGGACGGAAACCTCGCTGGCCGGCGCAATCTGCAATAAGAAACAGGCTATGTGCAATGTAATTATTGTATCTTAAAAAGTTTCATAGTTTCATAAACGAAAATCTTTAAAATATAGGACTCAAACTAACGAGAAGCGGCTGTTTCGACTTCTCTCTGGCTGATCTGTTTCTGTCGATGTTGTTCCGAAATTTGTCTGTAGCGCAAGTCGTGTCGCTCTTTCGCTTCTTTCTCCTGAACAAATTTTTAATTTCCATTGTTTGAAATGAAGAGAAAAGTTTTCTACAAACAAACTAGTTGATGTTTCACAAACCGAATCCACTTGTCGACAGCAGATGTACTGAATTTCGTTGTTGATCCAGAGACAGGCGGCATCTTTGGGGCAAGCGGCCGGGGTGTTGGGCAGGGCCAGGGGATTGCAGTTGCGATAATCACGGCCGTTGTAATAGGGGGTCAGACCGAAAGGCTCGGGGGGACACACGTCTGAAGTACATAGTTGTCATGTTGCCAAAGTCATATGTGAACCGGTATTTTCAACTCGGCAGTGGCAACAAGTGGTGTTGTAAATTGTAATCATTGAAAATACTTCTTACAAATCCACACTGAAGAAGACTCGGTGCACCGGTTGTCTATGAACACAGGCTGAGTTTGGCAATAAGCCGAAAAACCATCCAGCTGATGCGCACCTGCCCTGCCCATAGGAAAAAAAGAACTCGGAGCTTCACAGGAGCGCTCAACTTTGCAGAGGGGCCCGCTGATGTTTCACACGCGCACACTCTCTTACTTACTCGGTTTTGCGTCGTCGGTCGATCCACAGCAAATGTATTGTCTGACAGTCTCCGCGTATTGACAATATTCGTTATTGCCACAACTGCCCTGTTGTCCGAGGGCCTCGATGCCTTGCAGATGGTTCACCGTTGGACTGCACAGTTTGTAGGGCGAACCGAACTGTCCCGCAACCGGTTTGAGTTGCGGCGGGCAAACTGGAAGAATGAATGGTGATGTTTCAATTTTTGACAAAAAGGTTTGAGTCACGCGTAATGGTACACTTGACGACGACTGAGCCGGATATCGAGATCTCGGATCTGGTTTTGGTCGCGTGATCTGCTATATTTGCACAGACCGGTGTAAAAGTGAGAACCGGAGACAAGTCAACAGACTTGTTTGTGCTAGTTACTCCTGGCACCAGTAAATCTCCACAGACAATGCAAAAAAAACTAGCGTCGCACAGGCAGAGGTCGATCTTAAATGTGCCGATCACAAACGTTGAAGACGTGTCCACATTTTAGAACGTGTTGGTAGATTAACGTTTACGTACAGTATACTATATCTAACGGCATGTAAAAGCTAAATTGAAAAGAGAAAAAACGACCGCTTACGTCCGCTATCAGATTTGGTGGCCTCTTGACAGCAGAAGTACGCGTTCGAGTTGCCGTTGTTCGTCGAATACCAGCAAAAGTACCCGCCCGGACACGAGCCGGCCACATTTGGTGTGCACTGTTGTGCTTGGAGAGTCAGCGCGTTGATGAACGGCGCACTCCCGGATGGACAGAGACCTGAACTTGATGTTGTGTGAGTTTCTCAGGGAGGGTGATTTATGGCCATTTTTGTTGTGATTTAGGATAAACTGCCGATTTAGGTGACAGTAAGTCTCCATCGCGAAACATGCCTAATGTTTTGTCAAATCTGTCGTTCCTCCAGGGACTCCAATCGACGTTGTCTGCAGAGGGAGCCTTCGTCTCTAACTATAGGCTCTCAGAACAAACAACTCAGTTTGACGGCAGGAGCCGAAACCCGCCAACGATCAAACGCGCGTTATGCGTGCGCCATTAACATTCACACCCAACCCCACCCCCAATACCTTCAGTGCCAGCCGCCGGTCCACAGCACACATTCTGGCCCAACAATTGGCTGTTTTTGCACGTGAACCCAGAAGGACAGCCATTTGATTGTGCACCAACAGCACCGACCACACTGCACGCAGTCACGATGCCGGTGACACGGTCAAGTGACACTACACTGCCGCTCTGACAGGCTGAAACTCTTTGCGTACGGTAGGATTGTGGTCTCTTGAACACTAAATGTTGTCCCTGTGCAATAATTTTCAAGTTCATAGTCCTAAAATGAAGGATAATTTCGACGTCCATTAAGTCTGCGCGATATTTCAAAGCTCGACACAAAAGAAACGGATTTCACCAAGCGCACGTTTGTCACACACCTTGTATGTGTTTTTCTGAGAAAAGTAATAGCAAATCAGACCTGACGAGAGACAATAATTGGCGCATTGTGTCATCGACGGGAAATTGTTCCGGTTTCCAGCGCACCCGTTGTACGTGAACGGTTCGCAGGTTCGCGAGATGCTGTTGAAGAAATAACGCGGAATGGTTGTGGTCGAACAGCGTGTGCCGGTGTCGGCCGACAGCGCACAGATGTAGGCTGGAAAGCGAATAATGTGAGTCTGTGGGAAAATCTGTGGCGTAACCACACAATCAGAGTGTAGAATTTATGAAGCTGCACAATAATAATTGTGAACGCAATGAAAAAATGCGCATCAGTTTCAATCATATTTTGTGACGAAACTACACATTCTTGTGCAAAAATTCAGCCCCCACTTTTTGACGGACAGCACATTGGTCGCGTGGTGAGTCCCATATTCTCATACATCGACACCATTGAACATCTGTGAGTGTTCGGACAGTCCACATCCGTGGTACAGGTTCGCGGTTGTCCATTCAGTTCGGTGTAGGGCTGACCGCCGTCGGGGCAATCGGAAAAATAAATTTCAGTGTTTCGGCGACACTATATTGTGTCAATTTATGCCAAAACTGCTCACTGTCAGTGCGACAATATTCATTGCAATCCTGTTGAGTGGCAAAGTTGTTGCTATTGCCATCACAACCCCTGTACGAGAATGTCTGGCATTTGCGACTGGTCGAATCGTAATACCATCGGGTTACGCTCGGACCACACTCGCGACCCTCGTCGTAGCTCAAAGAGCAAGTGTAGGCTGAAAAGATGCAGGTTTAAAAGTGGCCATCCAAAACTGCACTTTTGGGTGTAATGTAGCTGCTGAACCGACCTTGACTCGGACAGCAGCCGTAGGTGTTGCCATCAAAATAGCAATAGTAATTGGCGGAGCAGGTGGTGATCGAGCCACTGGTTCCTCCACAGACCAAGTAGTTTTGATTAGAGTCCTTGAGCGCACGACCCTGGATGCACACGGGCTCCACTAAAAAATAGACAATATAAAAATATTAATATGGACGTTCTACCGGAAAATGTTCCGCAATGGACACCTACCTTTAGCGTCTTTACAGAACGACTGGCAATCGTTGTAATTCTCGAAGTTGTTCGCGTTGCCCTGACATCCGCTGTAGATGAATTCTTCACAATTACCAGTGCCGGCGTTGAACCACCAGCGAGTCACATAATTGGCACAGTTGCCTTGAGCCATGTTCAGTTTGCAGACAAACTCTGAAAGTAGTTTTTTTACCGACCAGCACACGTTTAAAAATGAAATCTGAACGGCAAAAAAGCACACTAAAATGAGTGACTAACGTGGTCTCGGACAGCAAAGATTCGACTTGCATTCGTGCGTTGTTGGACAGTTTGTGTCACTTCCGCTGCATCGGTAGTTTGTGATACCGGTGGTGTCCTTCAGTGGAATGCCAGCAGTGCAAACGGCTGAAATTGCACAAATTATGATAATGTATGCTTTCAGACAATGTCCAAAAAGCCAGTCACACGTACTTTTCGAGCAGAACTGCTCACAATGCGACTGTGTCAAGAATCGGTTGAAGTTTCCGGCTTGACCGTTCCAGGTGAACGGACGGCAGCGCGCTTGCGAGCGATCATAATACCATCTGAATATTTCAACAAAGGTCACCTTCGATTGTTTTCTTTCCAAATTGGTGTTTTCGTACCTTGAATGTGTGTCCGCTCCAGCCGCCCGAATCACACCGGGATCGTAGGGATTCGATGACGTCGGCTCAGCATAGTCGGCCAAAAAGTCGATGCTGTACGAGATGCCACCAGTTCGCGAGCAAACATAATCTGAAAAAAACTACACACTTTTATGTATTAAAGTTACACTCGATTGTGCTGAAAATAGTAACACCAACTGACCGACAGACGGACAGCAAAGATTGCGCGTGCCAAGTGATGTGCACGTGAATTGATTTTTACACTTTGTGTTGCTGTTTCCGGTGTCACACGTGACCGCTTGCGGGACACCAATGCCGGTCGAACCCGATATTTGATTGCCGTCCAGTGAGCTGGCGTACTCTGGCCGGCCCATGTCGCAAGCTGCAGTAAAACTTATAAGATCAGTGTTTTTTTTTGTTTTTCTTTGCTTGGTTTCAGAATTTGTTTCGACCAAGTCGCAATTCTTAATAGAGGAGTCCCAGAATACCTTAGCCAAGTCGTTCTCGAGTAAAACATCAATCTCGATGCCACTGTGTAGAAAACCAGTGCGCACGCATTTTGTTTGTGTGTGCACAAAATTTGGTGACCAGCATGTGCAACAGAGTATGGCTTCAACTCACTTTGCAAACAATAGCTTTCGCAATGCTCTTTCGACTGGAAGTTGTTCGCGTTTCCCTTCAATCCACGATACAAGAACTGTTTACACTCATTGGTGATCGGATCGTGATACCACCGATTCAGTGTACCACCACCGTTGTTGGGAAAGGCGCCGCTGTCGTAGTTGAGTGTGCAAGCGTAGTCTGTAGAATAATTTTAGTGTTTTTATATATATATATATATTTCACTGATTTTCCACAACAAATTCACACAAACTTCTTGACGGGCAACAGAATTTCGTGCCGGTGCACTGCGGGCCGTCACAAATACAGTCGTACGTTTCGGGACAATCGTATGGTCGGGTGTGATGCGCGGTTTGTGACCGACCGAAAGCGTTTGATACGGGACTGGAACATAATGAGCGATATCAAACTTGGTGATCGGATCGGATCGGATGTGATCTGCCTTGGTAGCGCGTAATTAGTGCTTGAAAACATTTAGTCGAGCCACTATGTAATTTCGAACAAGTTATTCATTTTATGTCGGGGAACCTTTTACGCTGGACAAAATTAGTGGCGTCGGTATCACTAAATTTCTTCATATCTTTGATGGAAGGATCACGCGTGACCAAGTCACAGACGCGGCTGATCACATCCGATCCGATCCGATTACCGAGTTCTCGGTAAATATTTTTGTGCAATTTTTTGGACAAATATGCTGAGTTTCAGCGCAATACCTGTAGAAAATTCCGAATTCGCACGCCAGAACCTGACCATTTTGATGAAGTTTTGTGTAGTGCTCACCTATCGGGCATTCCCCTGCAATTTACAAAAAAAATTCAAAATTGGAATTTCAAAACTTGAAAATTCTGTTAAAACGCCGAAACAACTAGCCGTAATTCACGCAAATGTACCCATCCAAAGTTGGTAGTGGGTCTTGATTGTTGCCACATTTGCACGTGCCACTGCTACAGTACGCGCTCGGCCACACCGCCTCACACTGGCGATTGTGCGTGCATCCCGCCTCGCCGGGGTTGATTTCTGAAAACTAGGGGCAGTTTTATGATCAAAAAAATTTCTGGTTTCAACAAAACAACATCAGAAAGTATGCGACGCACTTCTCCAACAGAATCCGCTGATGTCGACAAAACTAGTCAAACAGGCGCATCGTTTGTTGCTCGCACAATAGGCACCATCGTTGCACTCGGTGCTCTCAGTGCACGGACGACCCACAGTCGCTGCTTGACTTCGAACGCCAGGCAGAAGACATGAGCAGCTGGCCAGCAGGTCTGGAAGAAATATCTTTTTTTTAATTTGCCTGTTCCCCTTCTGGTATGTTGTTCTTGGAACATCACCGAGCCAGATTTCAAATCAATAGACATGAGACCGATGCCTACGTAATGTACAGAAATACGTATGTTACGAAGTGAATGTAGAATGAATGGAAAAAAGCTGATAGCAATTGTTCGAAAACAAGAATCGACAGAAACTTACACAGCCAGAAGCTCGGCGAGTCAGGCTTGAGCATTTTGTATGTGTGACCGAATTTCGATAATAACTATGAAAAATTTCACCCAATAAGGGTTCGAATCAGAAGTGTGTTTCACAGCCAATGAAATCTTGCTCTAGACCTCTTGTGGATGGCCTAGATTCGCTTTGAATTACTGTACAAATCAGCCAAATTTATCGATAAAAGATGATTTAGGTACAGAGACCAATTTCAGGTGGTATACAATAGACGGAGATGAGTGACACTCCACTTGAGGTGCGCACAGCTGACCACACCAGACAGTGATGCTCGCAGAATCCCAAATTCTGTTATTATGCGATGGTGAGGTGTGGTATTCTTTCGTATTCTTTACCTTTGCGTAACAACTGCTCTCCCGTTACCTGCACCTCTTTAATGTTTACAGTTCCTAATTGATACGCCGTCCCACTCATTACACTGGAACGCTGTACACGTGGATAAAAACGGAAGTATCCAAATACAGAAATTTCGCGCGCTCCGCGCGAGCGAAAGCGATATGGTTGTAAGTGCAAACATTGCGATTATACCTACAACTGTGCAGCGAGTGACATTGATATTGAGTTCACCATACATGTGTGATTTGATGTGACGTTTAACTGCAATATGAGAGACATTCACGCATTCAAAGAAAGACCGTTCTATGTTTGCTGACCAACGCTGGTTGATGTTCACGTGGGTCCTGGGTAGACCCGGGTTCACAAACTTGGATGTAATATGTACCTAAAACTGGTTATTGAGTTATGATCTCTTACTAAAAAAGAACGGATTGCATCTTTGTGTTTCATTCATCATTCATCCATAATTTATGTAAAATTGTGCCTGAATTGACATCCAACTCAAATTATGTGTTTCAACCTGCTCATTAGCCAATCCGGGTCCGGTCAGCTGTGCGTGGGTGGGTGACGTATGTACGTATCCGCCCGGCCCCAAAACGGGAATTCAAGGACGGCCGGTGTCGAACGACGACTCAGGTCAGGACTCCCACCCAGATTGCGATGCCCCCCGATTCTGGCCACTCCGAGATTGAGGGGAGGTGTACTGCGCAATTGTTTCTATGCACTCACGAGCGCACGCGTTGTCTTTATTTTTTCGACTTTATTGGAATGTAAAACTAGTTGTGATCGCCTAATCATATGTATATTTATTTGTGCACACAAAAATGCACGTGCGTGAAAAACAGGCGTGGAGTGACTATATCTGTTTATGGACGCTGATGCTCGTTGAGATTGCCTGTTGTTCTGAGAGGTCGTGATGCACTAAGTTAAGAATCCCTTTTGTGTCCACTTTCTTGATGGTCATTTTTTTGCCGCTGCTCACTTGTTCAGACATAGGATCCGAAAACACGCACACTTTTATTCACACGCGCCGAAGAGCATATTACAATAGAAATATTGATCTGTGCACGATGGCAATGGCTAAACTATGTACACAACTTTACAATTGTATGCAAATGCAGCCGTTTTTCGTCTGGTAGATTGGGTTCCTGACGTTTCGCTGGCGGAAACCCCAAAAATCTCCACAACCACTTTACGTTCTTTACGTAACCGCGGTCTACTGTACCTATATTTGTAAGAAAGGCTCAATGTTGGATTCCCCCACACACCACACCGATGTAAGCGAAAGAATAACTCTGTTTGCAGCAAATACTGAACAAAAAAGAGCAGAAAAACAAGAAAAATAGCAGAGAAATACTTCGTTCGCAGAATAACATCCCGATGAAAGTCACTCGAGTTTCAAATCCTCTCGTAGGTGTACTTCAAAAAAAAACCGGCTTTTCAAGTCAAAACGATGTGGCTAAACCCGAAGCGTTCTTCGGCAAAATCAGTTACTGTCGGAGACAAAAAAATAGTGCCAAACACAGCAACGAAAGGAAACCGAATGAAACGATATGAGAAACGTTTATAAATTATAGATTTAGTGTTGGTCATATTCCATGTATACACAGATGACCTTTTAGTCACCCTACAATTGTCCGAAATTGTCCTGGTACCCAGTCATCTGTTGCGCTTCCGTCTGCGCACGCGATTGAGTCGGTTGGCTGTAGGCCCGGGTCCACTGCGGCATGCCGTAAAGGTCGTCCTCCATGCGGTGCACCTTCGTTCCCTTTACTACATCGCGGCCCATGCCGAATGACCACATGCCCTGCTGGCTCGCAAACTGATTCGAGCCCAACTGAGCCGGCAGGATCGCATCGGTGGCCTTCAGTTGTTGGAAGGTCCAGCGTTTCTTGCCCTGCGCCGCTTCGGCCTCCCGGCGTTCCTGCGCCAGTCGGCGTGCGTGGATGTCTTGGGGAAGATAGGATGTGCCACCCATGTGCTGGGGAGGATGCAGTTGCGGTTCCTTAGGTGCCGGACGCCAGTTCGGGTTCGGTGGCGGTGGCTGGTATTCGCGCAGCTCCCATGGAGGGATTTTCGACTTGCGCGGACCGTACTGCACCCAGGATTGATCGGCGCTTGCCTGTAGTGAAAGGCAATTATTTTCGTTTGGGCAGGGGCGTGTGGTCTTCAGATTACACTTCATTGCGCCGTTTCATGAATGCACCACTCAGCTGCTTGTGAGCTGTCGGGAATTAAGTCACGTCTGACGCTTTGATGACAACAATTTTTCGAGATCTACTGATGCCAAAGCGCTCATTGTCTTCAACAACTGAACAGCGCACGTTTGATGCTCACCAAAAATTGCCAAAGGAAAATAAGCACTTCCTCACTTGTTGTCCAGGCGCGTATTGTTGTTGATGCTGATGTCCCATATCTGAACGGGGCGAATGTTCCACAACGTTGCCTCCGGGATAATCATACTGAGTCGTGGTAATCATTGGGTTACTCATGTTGGTGGATGGATTTTGAGGCTTGCAAGATCTTGAAACTGGCTGCAAGAGCATTTTTATGGAGCTTTTGGAAGGGATCAAGAATGAACTGAAAATGAGACAGTTATTCGTATTAAAGGTAAACGGGTGAAACTCTGACCCGCGGGTTGCATTGGCAAACCAGACTCTCGCTAAGGCAGTCAAATACATTTTGTACACTTTTATCGGTATGATGAAAACACCATGAACTTCAAAATCTGTGAGCGTGTGCAAAGCGGGCCAGTTATATTCTTTAAAGCACAAGTATAATTATAGCACAGTTTTTCCTCTCTCTGTCTAACCGAATAGAAGTCTCTAGTAACATTTACAGAATGATCACATGGTGGTGTTTCATAAAACACAGTGTATAACCGAGAGAGAGTGTGCACAAATTTGTGTTGTACATATATGTACGTAGATAGCAGGTATTACACACGAAAGTGTATTTTTCAACAAGCTTCCACGTTCACAGAATTGTGCTGGCAAGTTTTGTTGAAGCGTATATCCTCTCGAAAAACAAGTAATCCAACATAACACGGCTTTCTAGCAGCAGTGGTTTGCATGAATGAAGAAGTCAGATCAAAATGAAAGGTCGTTGTGTCTCAAATCATTGAAACCAAGACAAATCAGGGCAAAACGTTTTTCTGTCAAACACAGTTATCCGTCAACTAAAGGCAGGCAGGACTAGGTCAACTAACCGAAGTATTGTTATCACACCGAAAGTGTAAAAAAACGACTAGGTACTGCAGTTAAAATGTTGGTTAGGCACCGATTTGGAGTAAAATGTGTAAAAATGTGTACATATTTTTGCAAAAAATGAAAACAAACCAATGAAAAAATACGCGAAAACACGCACACTCGAGCGGCAGTAGTAATGTTTGTGTAAAACTGTATGTGTGATGCAGTAGTCATGCTGAACACTCCGAAGAAAGAACACGTTACCAGAGCAAAATGGCGCGCTGCAGATTTCTCAGAGAAAATTGCGCATGACTAGAATCAGTGTTACAAGAAAACGAATGAAGCCATAAACCACACAATGGTCTCGTGTCAACGAGTTGATGCCAAACTTTTTCTTGTTTGTTTACAATTTCAGCGTACTACAGAAACAAAACTATCAACGAAGGTTAAGCACCAACTCCAACGGTGATGTTTCACGCGCGCGCACACACACACAATATAACGTTATGTATAATATTAGAGAGCATCAATGCCCTGTGGTTCGGCCTCCTCGGGGTATTCGAGCTCCCAGATTCGTTTCAGATGCTTGCCCTTGACGTCACGACCCATACCGAACGATGTCATGCCTTTCTGCGAGTCGCCCCGATTCCAACCGGCTTGCGACGGGATGATCGTCTGACTGCGCTTGATCTGCACGAACAAAGTGTACATTTTCACCCTCCAATGCGTATTTTGTTTGAATAACTTCCGAGAGACCACTATATGTGTTGCAGTACGTTTCGTGTAATTTGTTTCAAGGTGTACCAAGTTATTTACCTGTGCCCAAGACATCAGGCATGGCATGTGTGGCAGGAAAGACTAAGCTCAAAGTGCTTTTCAAGTGACTTCACTTGAGAGACTTGACATATGTCAGCCATTACATCAAACAGCAACCAGACAGATAAAAACCGCGCGACAGACGGACCAAAAAACCAGCAACTCGCGAAAACCCAAGCATAGGCGTTGCGTTATCTCCAAATGAATTACAGTAGAAGAACTTTTTCAACCTTTCACACCATTCCACAAAAAACACACAGACCTCTTCGAATGGCAGTTCTCCG
This sequence comes from Rhynchonema sp. JSB1_4, assembly GCA_030248065.1. Taxonomy (NCBI): domain Eukaryota; kingdom Metazoa; phylum Nematoda; class Chromadorea; order Monhysterida; family Xyalidae; genus Rhynchonema; species Rhynchonema sp. JSB1_4. The sequence goes on from JASAMV010002238.1 coordinate 68,651, forward strand.
GCTTCGGCCTCGTAGGTCTGCAATCGCGGCTGGCCGAAACAAGTCATGCCGACTTGGCTGGCGAATTGGTTGCTACCATACTGCGATGGTACGATCGCTTGCGATTTGCGTTGTTGACGCGAAATGCCCGGGTTCAACACCTGTGAAATGCAATAATGTTTCAACTTTTGAGCCAGTGATGGCGTGTTGAGTGTGTGTTGCGAGCAACTGGCGGTATCAGAAAATCCTTTCCGTAATCAGTAATGTCACTCTATTCATCTTTGGGAAAAGATTTCTCATCATTCTCCGCGATGAAGTGCAACCAAGTTCAACGACTACTTACAAACCATTTCTGCAGCTTTTGTGCGTATAAAAAATTACGCAAAATTTAGTGATTTTAATCGCGCTTTTTTCCGAACGCACCTCCCATCTGCGCTGGCCCATCGACGTCATACCGATTTGACTGGCGTATTTGTTGCTGCCCATCTGTGACGGGATTGTGCTGGCATCGGGACTCTCGTGGTTGTACTCTAGGAATGGATGTGGGTTACGGTAGAATGGGTTACGATAGCCCAATAAATTCAAAATATGCCAACCGGGATGCTTTGAGTCCACCATTCGCGTTAGCTCTCGACGGGCCATGCCGATTGCTGTCATGCCTGAATTATAAAGATGGTGACTTTGACGTTTTAAAACTTAGACATGTAGTTTTGTCACGCTGTTAGTTTTGCGACGATTGCAAGCAGAATCAGACAAACAGGTCAGATGTAATCAATGGTGGATTTTGAGAATTATGCGCAAATTATCAGTTTGAGAAACGACTGGGTTCCGCATCACATTCTGCCAGCTGCAGCATCAGAAAAATCCGAAAGTTACTCAGCTAAATAAGCGAAATTTAAAAATGTTGTGGACCTTTCTGTGACGCGAATTTGTTGGTTCCGGTCTGCAGTGGCAAGTGTGCTTGATCAGGGTGTTCGTGGTCGTATTCTGGATGTTTCGAGTCAACCATTCGCGTCAGCTCGCGACGCGCCGTGCCAAAACTGAAAGAATGGACCTGGCTTACGGTAGGTTGGGGATACGGTAGATTGCCAGAGTGCCATATGGCGTGGAATCAGACAACCAAGCTTTCGGTAATCACAGGTCAGTGTTCATCTGAACCCCTTCTAGTGGAAATTTTATATCCGCATCATTTTCGCAAAACACGTTCATGTTGGTTTTCGGCACGTTGCAACGTAGTGCTCACCCGGTCATGCCTCGCTGGCTGGCGAATCGGTTCGAGCCGGACTGCAGCCGCACAACCCCCTCGCTGAGCAAGGCCTTCTCCTCGGGCACCGGCTGCAGACTCGAAATCGTGTGCGACTCGCGCGCCACATCGCGACCGGTGCCGAAACCGACCATGCCTGAAGTAGCAAGGGCGAAATGTTGACTTTGCTAGTTGATGTGTGGCTGTTTTTTTGTGTTTGTTTCGTTTGCTTGCATATTCGTTTCAATAAATGCGCTTGCGAATGGCAGAAGGATATGCACGGCGGTTAACAAAGGGTACAGTGCCTACATTACGTCTCTTTTTGCATTAAGTTTGTACAACTCAGTATAAATGGTAATGTTATTTATGCCAGGGTAGGGTAAACGCATCTGATAACGTTTGCTCTTTCCTTGTTTGTTTGTGGTGACTGGGGCAAAAAGCACTTGTGATGTCCAACACTTCACCAATTTGGATACGACAAGCAACAACTACCGTATAACAAGTATCCTTATCCAGCTAGCTGGCCTACCTTTCATTTCAGCAACAGTTCAATTTCGTGAAACGTTTTATGGTGGTCTTTACAACCCAGCAATTTTACGACCACGACGTTGAAGTGTCCGGGTACCCTCACTCATTAGGAACAAGCAAATAAGGAAGCAATTTAACTGTGACAAGTCTGAACAGTTGTTCTGTTATTAAAATTGTACCAGAAATCGAAAATAAGCTCGGATTAAAAAAATATTTGCAAAAATAATAAAATCAACCTTGCTGTGAACAATAGCGATTGGAGCCGGACTGCGCGCGAACCTCATTCTCGCCACGCAGCAGAATATCTTGCGGGATTTTCTGTGAAAAAAATATACTTTTTCGATCATAAAAGTAGAAATTCACTTAAAAAACGCGGAAAACGCAAACCTGCAGGTTGTTGGATTTAATCTTGAGTGATGTGTTTCGTATGGTGCCCATTCCGATCATGCCTTTTTGACTGTCGAACTTGTTCGTGCCTAATTGAGATGGGATGATGCCGTCAGTCTGCCGGAGTTGTGCCAACGTCCAACGGCCCACTTTCTGAAAAAAACTGGGAAAATTTTAGGGTTTTTGAGGTCTGAAAATTTTTGGCGAAGGTTTTTTCAGGACAGAGAGAGAGAAGTATTGTAAAAGTGTAGTTGATAATATTCGGGATATTAGAGAAGCTGGCCGCGAATGCATGAAGATTTGAGTTTTAGTTGAGATTTGTTTGGTTTTCGTATGGCGGAACTGCAACTATAGGTAGTAACCAAAAGCTTATTCGTTACCAGTGTTCGAACGGGATTCATTTTTAATCCCGGGATCGGGATCGGGATCGTGATCAAGAAAGTGTCGGGATCGGGATCGGGATCGGGATCCCGGTCTTGAAAACCCGGGATCCCGGGATCGGGATCGGGATTGACCAGATTGTCCAAAGGCAATAGTTTTTATCATTTTATGCATAAGATGCACGTTAATGTCACAGACATGAAACATGTTTATCACACATGGATAAACACCCGGAACAGTGATTAAAGCCGATAGAAAATCGAGAATAGCTGATGACGGATAAGTTCAAAGATCATAATTGTAGTCGATCAATGGCAAAACCTTTAACAAAAAGACAGGCATTTCACCATTTTCTGGTTTCAAGCAGTATCTTTTGCCATCAAACAAATCAGCTGCACTGGAAAAGAGCTGTTCAGAAGGCACGCTTGTCAGCGGAGCGCTTAGATATTTGGAAGCTAGACGTGCCAGTCGCGGAAACTTTGTATTTGTTGCCCACCATGACAACATTTCCTCGAAACTGAGTCCCTTCGTTCGATGCAACTTTGTGTAACCGTTCAGTTCTAGCTCGACTTGTTCGCGATTGGTGGTGCTTGCGGTTTCATCACGCTCGGAATCAGCAGCACCTCTTAGGGGCGCGGCCACGCAAACACGATTGTGGGCCGCGGGTCAGCAATAATTCTATGTCCAATGACCGCTCCGCGTTTGCATGGCCGCACTTGCGGGTCGCGGTTTGCGGGTCACTTGAAACATTTATTTAGCTATCACGCACAAAAATGAACCAAGCAGCGCTGTGCTACGGCAGTCTGCGACGTTGGCTGGACGCGGATTGGTTAATTTTTGCGTGTTGCAGCTAAACAAATGTTTCAAGTGACCCGCAAACCGCGACCGGCAAGTGCGGCATGCAAACACGGGGGGGGCGGTTGTTGGACATATAGAGTATTTTTCTGACCCGCGCCAGCGTTTGCATGGACGCGCCTTTACAACAGCTTGGCGAATTATAATTGCATAATTTTTTACTTCTTGTTCTCAAAACTTAATCCCGATCCCGGTACTTTTTTGAGCGGGATCGGGATCGGGATCGGGATTGTCTTTTTCAAAATGCCGGGATCGGGATCGGGATCGGGATCAGAAAAAGGGCCCGGGATCCCGGGATCGGGATCGGGATCGGGATCCCGTTCGAACACTGTTCGTTACCCTTGGAATTATTTCGACATAATCGCCGTGTTCTGGTTCTGAATCTGAATCCTAAAAACATGCAAATCCGACTGAAAATGATATCCCATTATCACAAAAAAATACAAAACAGTAGCATAAATTAGGTATACCAAATTACCAAAGTAAAGGATGGGTGGTCTACCACGTGTAATTCCTCGAAAAACGTAAAAAGCACCCAAAATTAGATTTCCTTAATTCCCCGTTTCCGACAACAACTTTCCCTCTTAAACCACCACCACCCACAATGTTATGAAACTCACCAGGTCGTCATCGTAAGCATCAGTTGATAAGATTATGTTCATATCCTGAATCCTAACAACCGTGCCGTTTATGACAGGTTTTGGCTGTCGGTCGCCACCGGTTTTTTGCGACCTACTGAATAGGGTGCCCATCTTACCCGGCCTTCTCGGCTCTACCGGTTCGGTACCATGGTCAAACTTTTATTTTGTGCGTGCAAATATGTAGGTGCACGTGTGTTTGAGTCATGCTTGATCTGCCATGTCTTCGTATAAAAAAACTCGCACGTGTAGTAGTAATATCGGACGGAGGGTGTGTCATTGCAGATTGCGTGAGGGTGTCATGTTATATACGAGACCGATTAGGGTTTGCCTTTTCAAACCGGTCATATGGGACAGCAAAAACACCATGCATCACAACACCTGCCGTATGCATAACTGTCCAGGACATCTACGTCCAAAGTTACAGTCTGGCCTCGTTATAGTGACCTGATGGGGGGACCGCGCGAAATTAGCCGCACGAAAGATTCAACGATAGTTGCGATACTAAGTGGCCATTGGCAGATTGCTGTCATGGCAAGGAGGGTCACCATGTAGAGGACTGACTGTACATGAGAGATCCGCCCTGATAACCCACCTTTCCACCTTTTCCCGTTGCGACCGCTTCCATCGTGGCAACTCCGGTGTCGGGTGGCTGGGTCGCGGCTGCTTGCGCCATTGCTGCAAGACAACGGGGCGCTTTTTGGCATGTTGGCAATTTTATGACCTCTTTAGCGTGTCCAAACATATGGTCTCAAGTCTTCATGGTATTGGTCGCACAATGACCATATAAGAATTCATCAACATCAATCCTGATTTTCACGTTCAGTCACTCTTAACTGTTGTGCTTTGTTACTCCCACAAAACTTTCTTCTCCAAAAAAAACCCCACAGGCCCCCCCCTTTGCCGGGGACTAAACTTTTTTCACTCCTCCTCCCTTGGTGCACGCCACAACACAACCTCTTCCCCCCCCCCCCCCCCCCCTCACGGAAAAAAAGACCCAATCTCAAAACACCGCCCCACCCAAACGAGACAAAGTTAGTCTGCAAACATCAGGGTGCATTTATGATCCGCATTGAAGATGCCGTCAAAACATGTATGCTGCATATTGTTTCATGAATCTGATTTTCGATCTTAATCAACAAAGTGACAAAATCCGTGATGCGCAGTGTTAACTGTTGATGCCAAATTTAAATCCTGCCCGTTCGAGAACAAATGAAGATATACTCATATGCTGAAGGTACAACCTACTCTCATCATCTACCGGCTGGTCAGGAGGGGTATTTTCCTCTTCTTCTTCTTCCTCCTCCTCTTCTGGCTCCGGCTTGGGAGGAGGTTGCTTCTGTGGCCTCGTCCAACCACGGGACATTATGATTATGGGGCAGTGATTATTTTATGTGGTACTGATATTTTTTGGAGTACACACATACGCACACGCCAAAATGGAGTCTTGGAGTGACGCTTTGGAGCTCCAAGCTTGGATATGACTCTAACAACGCTGCTTGTATCAGCTGGATGATGGCGCAAATGACTACTGAGCTTCAGGTTACGAAACTTGGCTCACAGAGATCTTAACGGCGCTACTTGCACCATTCCAAGGATATTCAGTAAAAGCGAGAGTGTTTGGGCTCGTGGAAGTTTGTAACGGCCCACATAAATGTGCTAAACGCGACAGAATGGTACCAGAAGCTTGATTCAGAACCTGCAGTATATGTATAGACATTTTATGAAAAACATTGGTCTTGCGAACAACACAAAATCATAAACACATGTTTCTGTGTCTCACACCAAGCAGAAGCGAACCAGATGCCCGGTCGTAAACTGTTAAAGATCAGACCCACTGCCTCGGGAAATGTAGCACAGTTTTTTTATTCCATCCTGATACTCAAATAAAGAAACAGTCGAGGTGTCCGTTTGGGTACCATAAGACCATGAAACATTACTGGACACCAACACACAGCGTGTACCCCTGATTCTCATCAGCACACTCACCAGCGGCAGCATCGCCCGGGGCCGGTTGTTTAGTGGATAGCCATGGGACGGGCATGCTGATGTTTCGGTCGAATAATACTTAGTCGTTTAAAAATATTAATAAATTAATTAAATTTGGCGTTTCTGAAAAGATGGGAATAAAGTTTTAAATGTTTTTATTTGCTTGATTTTATTTTTTATTGGCGCCGTTTAGCTTTCTAGAGCGTACCCAAATAAACATGGTGGTGGTCCACCCACTGAACTTCACACCGGAAAGTCACTGTGTTGAAGGGGATTCCAGTGGACAAACGCGTCAGAAAAAAGTCGGTCTGAAAGGCCAAATGGTGCATTTTTCACTTCGACCATTCGTAAAGCACCGAAACCGTTCGCGGTCCA